>AYEL01070742.1:0-70757 GCA_000484575.1 Olivierus martensii | reverse complement strand
CATATATTTAAACTTTGTATTTATTTGTTCATGTATGACATTTCTTGCATGTATTTCTTTTTAAATTTGTAATCAACAACGAACATTCTAATTTCGACTGTATTATGAATTTTTAATAGAACACTATAGAACCGGCGTTCCTTAGAATTCCGTTATACATTGGAACTCCGCCTGAAGAGGGTCGTTTGACCGAAAGCGTTTGCGGATTTTAAGTTAAAAATAAATCTTTTATTTCTACTGCAAGTTGTGATTATTCTTTACGTAATACAAAGAATAACCATATACTAACTTTTTAAGTGTGAGATTCCGGCCATTAGCTAACTTCAGCATAACTCTTAAACAGTTAGTGTTAAGTTTATTGTAAATATTTATTTTCATATTTTACATCACTGTTCATCATCTAAATTAATAACTTACCAGAAATTGTCTCTCATATCATCATCAAACCAACCGTCAAATCGAACCAAAATAGCGAATCGACAGTGGAAGTTGATCGCCACTTTTGTGTCGCTCAGACCAAAAGAGTAAATCGAAAGCAGAAGTTGAGCGCTGCTTTTATGTCGCTCAATCATATCTATTTTTTGCTCTAGGGAACTTGAGTGCCACTTTTATGTCGCTCAATCACATCCATTTTTTGCTTTAGCAATCACTAACCTCTTCTTTTTTTCGTTTCCTGTTTTATCATCAAAAATGTTCTTTAAACCTGATTCTTATTTTTAAATCGTCCAGATCCGTTTTTTGCTCTAGCGTAAGTTATGTTGCTCAATCACATCCATTTTTTGCTGTAGCATAATCACTGACCTTTTTTTTCGTTTCCTGTTTTATCATCAAAAGTGTTCTTCCTTTTATTCGTTTTGATACTTTTTAATAGAAAATTCTGTACTATAGTGTATTTATACGATAACAAAGCTGAATAATAGTAATGTTAAATAGCTAACGGCAAAAAAAAACCCAATTTTCTGGTGTTTCACCCCTTCAAAGCCAAGTGACTGTTCTTGGACTGCTCCTTATCTGGTTTTACTAACTGCAAATTAACATTAATTTGTTAATTGACATCATAAAAGGGGACGGACATTTGTTAGTAAGACTGGTCTATGCTTACAACTTGCATTAATTGAATATTTGCTCACACTAACTGAAAAACAGTATCATTTTTATAAGTCGCACTAATCGAATATCGCATTATTCGAACTTGCACTAATCGAGGTCTACCTGTATTGTTTAACTAAGTAATAGCACTTCTCGCAGTTGTGAAATCTCATAAAATTCTACTTTTATTTAATAGCTAATGTTTTTGGTACATTTATACCATTTTCAGGCTACACATATTCAAAAACAATTTTGAACTCCTAACAGCTTACACATCACATCATAACAGAATGTTACTACGGTTACATATTAACTAGTGTTTTTCCCGAGAACGGGCGGGAATTTCTTCCCACCCGTTCTCGGGAAATTTTTTCATTTTCCTGTTTCTGAATCCCGAGAAAAGTTAGTCGGGAAATCAGGGAAACTGGCTAGGCTGTTTATTATTCTGTGTATTTCTTCGGCTGTTCATTATGGTTATTACTGGGCTAGAACCCAATAATAACGATAATGTGAAATAAACATATTACTCACAATGTATCTTTTAGACATCTTTCCTATTTATCACTATCTAAAGTTATATTGTGTTACAATATTACACACCACATAAATGATTACAAAATCATCTACAGGTAAACTAACTAAGGAAATCTAAGGATAGCTTACCTTAATATGACAATGTAGTCAAATTCTAGGTTGTGAAAATAAATATTTCTCTTTGTAAACACAAACTTTCTGTTCTACACAATCAATCACTTCCACAAAGTGATGGCCGATATTACCAACCACATTCGATCAGTTTGTTTGCAGCTGATGATTGTGATGTATATGAGTGTTCTTGACTATCTCTGCTGTGGTGGGTAAATCAGTCTACTTAAAAATAACTTGCATTGCTAATATTTTATTCCAATATCACATCAGAAAATGAAAGAAATTTTTCCGCATCAAATATATATGTTACAAAGCGAAGATCATGATTGTCTGATCAGGCAATTAATGCTCTAGGTTTCTTAAAGTTTCATTTTAAAACAAATAAAAACTATTTGAAGTATTTTTTAATTTTCAAACAAATAATATTTGCATTTGTTTTCTATTAATGTTTAATTTAATAAATAAAATATTTAAATGAGATTGGAAATGTTAATACATAGTGTGATATATGCAAGAACTCATTATATGCTATAAGGTTTGGTTAAATAAAGTTTGCATTAATTACATTATTTATATTTTGAGAAAAACTTGAAATATAATAGAAACCTAGTCAAAATGATATTGTAGTGTGAGGTTTAGTGCTCAGGTTAAGAGATGCACTAGTTATGAAATTCTGATTGATCTCCATTTAGAAAATTTTATTTACTCATGTTTTGTGTCAATATTTTACATTAAAGGAATGTCTGGAAACCTCTGAAAGACTGCATCAGAGCCACCAACCCCAGTCCCGGTTGCCCCACCTTTTCTACGGCTTTTCTGTTTATTAGCATTTACTGTTATAGCCATTACAGATGATCCATGAAAATTAAATAAAAAATATTATTTTGGGAATTCTTGGGAAATACGATTTCCTATTCTCGATTCCAGAGGATTCCAAAATGTTGGGAATTTGGAAACACTAATATTAACATAGAAGAAATACTGAGACAAAAGCAGTTAATTAAAAAGCATACATGATATATTTATAAAGAAAATACAGAAAAGAGTCAAAACAATCTTGCATTAACAATGATTGTTTGAATCACAAGTGTGCCATAACTGCATAAGCATTACTACATCATTTTTCATGAGACAAGTAGAGGTCATATTCTAAGAGCTCCTTACTGTGAATGGAAGTTATAGATTTTGAAATATTTTGAACTGAGAATACTCAATCTATACATGTATTGAAAGTATTACTAGTTTATAGGATTTGTACATAATTTGAATTTAACAGCAATACATTCTTTTTAGTTGATGAAAAATATTTTTGATCCAATTAATTGTAGCTTTAAAGCAATACATCAGTCTAATGTTTATGCAAGAGATATATTGTTTTAAATTTGTTAAAAAATATATAAATATATGTCTTAAATTTTAGATATCTCAATAAATATATATATGTATTAATAATTAAAAAATGATTAAAGAAAATATTAAATTAAGTGTTTAAAAAATGTAGAGGAATTAATAAAATTTTTAATTAATTCAAGGAGATTTAGGGCCAGTTTATGGTTTTCAATGGAGACATTTTGGAGCTGAATATAATACAATGCATACAGATTATTCTGGAAAAGGAATAGATCAATTAAAAAATGTTATAGACAAAATCAAAAATAATCCTAATGATAGAAGGATAATCATGAGTGCATGGAATCCAACAGGTTAGTAAATTTCTTATATAAATTTTCAAAAACTTTAGACTGAAATATTTATTGGTGCTGCTATTAACAGCACAAATAGAAATTTCAGTCTAAAGTTAAATTTATAATAAAAGAAGTGAATTAAAACTCTTAATTTTTGACTTCTTTTAATTTATCTTTCAGAAAAGAATTTCAATTTAATTCTTTTAAGATATTTTAACCATAACTTTCAAATAAAATTGCTTTACAATAAATTTGAATATAAATAAAAACTTTATTTTACCATTGTGATAATTCTGTATATATATATGCACATAACTAAATATTTTGTTAGATATTAGATAAATTCATTCTGTAGTTCAAGCAAACATTTGAATTTCTACATGATTGTTACTAAAAGCTTTGTGTTTTATTAATTATTTTCTCATTGAATATTTAATAATATAAAATATTTAGTATTTTATTAGTCATATATAAATTTTCTCTTTTATCTCATTCAATAATAGATATACAATTAAATCTTGATTGTTCAGTATTGAACAAAACTGACAAACTCAAACTGTATGGATTGTATATCTGAAAAAGTTTATTATGCATTTGAAATATATAATTTTATTAATTAGTACTAAAAAAAATTGCTTTTTTTAAGTATTAATATATACAGCTAAAACAAAGCAAAATATATTGCATTGCCAATTGCTCATATTGCATCATTCTGTTACAATAAGTTCTTGAATGGCTAACATTCCATTGATCATTTCACTATCCAGTAGATGTCTATATAAATAGAACAAACATGTGATTCATGTAATAGTCAATGTTATGTTTTGAGCTTAATGTTCTTACAATAGATAGATTTTCTTATAGGAAATTCATAAGAAAAGTGTAGTTCTGAAGATATTCAGACATAAAATTGTGCCATTTCCTTCAATAAAATTACAAGTATGCAATTTTATTATTTAATTTATCAAAAATGAAGCATAAAATAAGTTATGGTACTATATGTTTGACACAAATTTTTATTTATTACTATAGTTAACTTTATTGAAGGATAAATGATAATGGTAGTTACTATCTCAGAAGATCCAGGCTCAATCTGGGTCTCATACCTCCAGTTTTTCAGAAAGGATCTGGGCCTGGCCTATTAAACCCCAGCTGTAATAGGTCAGATGAATTAAAAATGGCTGCTGCCAAATACAATATCCATGTGTGATATGGAAATATAACTAAAATTAACTATGATAAACCAATGAGAGCTTTTATGAAAAATTATAGTTGTGCTTAAAATAATTGCAACATATAGTGCATTCAGATTTAAAAAAATAAAGAAATGCATTTGATTTAATATGCAAGATATTTTAAAAATACAGCTAATTCTTGATTTACAACTATGATGTAATTGATAAATTTTGTGATTTGTCTGTTGTATTAATAGCATTTGTTTTGTCTGATTCCTTTAATTTTAACAACTGTTTGTTAAAATTAAAGAAAATTTAGTTACTTATAGATTTCTTTGTATTCTTCTGCTTTTTGCCTTTAAAGTGAGTTAAAAAAAAATTAGACTAATAAAATCTTGAACTTCTGCAGTTTGAGCTATATTTCAAATAAATTAGGTTACATGAGATTTATTAACAATAAACTGTTACTAAAATTTTAGTAAGTTGTAAATATTATATATAATTAATTTTTTTAATACTTTTTCCCATTTTAAAATAAAGCTAATTTTATTTTTTACATTTCAGATTTGGATAAAATGGCATTACCACCTTGTCATTGTATGGTGCAATTTTATGTAGCTAACAATGAATTATCTTGTCAACTTTATCAAAGATCAGCAGATATGGTAAATAATTTTTGAATATTTTCTGATTATACAACCTGAGTATAAATGTTATTTTGTTAAATATGTATAGCAATTGAATGAAAAATAATTTAGAATATATGCAAATGTAACAATATTTATCTATTACTTTGTCCTTCGGCACTTAATCTCCCCAATTTACGTTTCATTCTAAGTATTTATATTGTATATAACCATGATGGCAAATTGCAGCTTGCAAAGCCACATATGGTTTTTTGGTACATTCAGTGTGGCTCTGTACCATCAAAACCAATAATTAATGAGAGGTAAAAATCTATTTAATTTAAAAAAATAATATGTTTGTATTTTTGTTCATTTTTTGTAAAAAGTAGTATGCATCTATACAAAATAAACAATTTTTGAAACCATTGTTTAGATTAGTGGTGTACAACCTTTTTTCATTTGTGACCCCCATACTCAATGGGTCATATAAAATTTCAGCCTATTTGTTGTTACTATTTTATTATAAAGTATATAAGGACAGTAATAATAAAAGTTGTTTTATCACATACAAACTCATATCTTTATAGTATATTTCAGTACATATGATTTGATATAAGATTTTTGAAAAAATACATATTAATAAAAAAAATTATAACTTGTACAGAAAAATGGTCAGACAGACAGAATAATAAGTTGAGCAATTTTCATGTATTTTTTAAATTAATTTTTTTTTAGTTCTTTCAATTAAAAATTTATTATCCAACATGAGAATTTCTCAAAATTTTCATGACCCAACAATTTTTCTGTGACTCACAGATTGTGCACCACTGGTTTAGATCAGCAGTTGCCAACTTTTGGACCTCATAGACTGCTAAATTTACGATTTTAAATTCAGTGGACAATTAACACAAACACCGAGGTAGGAGTGTAATATCAGTATTTGCAAAATAATACATTACTATTAAATAATAATAGAAATTTTGAATGCAAATATTACATTAGACTTGGAAAGAAAAATCTAAAGAAATTTTAAACTTGTTCATGAACATTTTGAAGCACCCAAAAATTGATTTTGCCATTAACCTATCTCGCTTGAAATTTTATGGAGACCACTGGTTTAGATTACCTAAAAAACTGATATGGCTCTCATTGATCCAGAAAAAAGCCGATTGTTACTCTCAAATATTTGAGATTCTCCTATATTGCTTTTAAAGTGTAGGCATCCTGATAAAGTGAAAAACACAAGATATTAAGCAGAGATTGTCCAGAGTTCTCTATATATGTTGCATATTACTGACTGAAGAAATGAATAAAATTTTTCTACAAGTAAAAAAGACTTCAGTAAAGAAAACTCACTGAGAAGTAATTTTAATCATGGCAATTAGTTCAATGAAACTGGTTATTAAACAAGTATAAGAAATGCATGTTGAGAACATCAAAAGTTATTATTTTAATTCAAAGATTTATTTCTATAATACAGAACTGTAAGCATAATATTAAAAGAAATAAATAGTTTAGATTAGTGGATTTTTTTGAAATATACAAGTTTGTAAAATATCTTTATTTAATAATGACAGAACTATGATGATGTTTTTTTCATTGTTCAAGATGACAAATTAATTTTTCCTGCTATCCATACAAATAATAATATGATAAGGCAAAAATATTAAAATTAACATGAGTAATTTAATATAAGGACTAAAATTAAAAAATAAAATGTAATGACTATTTATAAAAAACAAAGTCCAGCTGGTCTATTTAATAATAAAATAATTTACAAGTAAATATATTACTAAGCTATTTACATAATTCATATATTCTGAATTATCCAAAGATGTTCAATTAATGTAACACAAATAATGCCAAGTCACTTGATCTTGATTTATTCTAAATTCAAATATTTTTTGATATAAATGTAAAAAACTGACAAAATAAAATTTTGTTCAGTTTTAGTCAAATATTTTAATAATTATCATTATCATCATTAGCAAAGTAAAATGACATTTTCTGTTTCTTCTGATGCTTAATTTTGATGTGTTAAATCTAGTTTAACTTTACTAAATTGTTAAAATGCAATTATCCTATTGCTCTCTCTTGTATCATATTATCATACATGTCCTTTATCAGCATGCTTATAATGCTATTATGAAGCATTTTAGTATTTTTATATCATTTCATTAATTAATTTATATTTCCAATCACTCATTTTAGAAATTCACTGATACTGCAATTTTTAATATATAACAAAATTAGGCTTTGAAAATGCCAAACTGTCTGATCAGACAATAGTAATTTTAACTGCCACTTACCATTATTTGTTGGAACTAGTTTAGAGTAGTATAAAACTAGCTTTGTCTGTAATATACAAGACAGGAATTAAGTGGCTATCATAATAATGAAATTGCAATTGTAAATTAAATATAATTTGACAGTTTCTGTTACTATAGAGTTATATTACATAGCTATCATTATTAATGAATCCAATATTTTTGACACTATTCCATGAATAATAATAATTTATAAAAACAAAGAAATATTTATCTGGAAAATATCAATATTTATAACATTATTCATTGAACAATTAGTATCAATTTTAAAGGAGTAAATCAAAAATAATTGTACAAAATATTAATTTGTTAGACAGGAAAATAATTAATAAAGGACTAAAATAATAATTTATTGAAAAACAATATTTTATAACAAGAACATAATACTCTGTTATTATTATTTAAAAAATATCTATTTTTAAGGAAAAAGTAGATAAATTATTATATATTTAGGATTAGTGGGCCTGTTGTTCTATTATATTACAAAACATAAGATCAGAATTTTTTATAATTGTAGTGTAAATAGCAGTTAATAGTCCTTCAAAAATTCTCCTGATTAAATAAAATCATTGTATTTTAGGAAATTTCAACAACAGTGGTTGGCAAAATCAAATGATTGAAACAGAAAGTTAAAATGCAATATGCACAATAAGAATGCATATTGCATAGCCAAATTTTTCCAAACTGTCAACCATTCACTAATTGTTACATTAAAAGATTGAAGAATAAATGATATTTTTTTTATATATAATTGAAAAAAATCTTTATCAAACATTAAATTTTTCTGAATTTTGTTGATACTTAACAGTGTCAATAGAAAAAGTATCTTTATTCAGAAATTATTAAATACATAAAATATCAAAGTGTCAAGTTATATCTGCAGTCAATCCAGTAGTATTATAATCATTATTTTGAATTACCTTATATTACTGAGTTATAATAATGATTTAAAATAGTTTGATTTGACTTTATTTAAAATATTGTGACACCTGATCTGTGTAAAGATATATGTAAGTTAAGGTGCACTTGTATTTTATTTTTATATGCTATATACTTGACTGTTATATCTATTCTACAATACAGTAAGATGCTGTTTAACTCAGGATATGTTCCACCCCCTCTCGAGGGCACCCACCTTGACGTGGTGAGAGGGCTTACCGGCTGTCACTATGCCTGTATCTGGTATATCCGGGCCGATACGTCCATAGTGACAGGGAGAAACTAAGAGGTTGCCAAATGCTTGGCGAAACTCTGGCGAAGATGACCCTACACCTCCGACGAGCGTATGCAGACGTTGGTGTGTCCTCGGCAAGTCGAAAGGGAGTGGTTCACCCGAGTAGACAAGCCATGGAAAGAGTCCTAGCTGGGAAAATTCGCCTGGATCTCGGTTGACTTTCGATAGAGAGATCCCACGGCAATTGAACTGGTCGGCCTGGGAAAGGCCCACGCCCCGGCCCCCAGTTTGCTGCCCCTAGTGAAGAAATTCCTATAGGGTCGGTAGAGCATGGCTGCACCCATCCCTCGCTGATGGATGCTCTGTAGTTCGCCACTCGACCATCTGAGTCCCTGCGGATCCGGGATTAAGAATTGGTCCGATGTATGCCCTGTGTGAGGTACGAGTCCTCTATAAGGGTCCCAAATCCCAAGGCGTTGTACTGGTCCGAAGGGATGAATGGTGGAGGGATAGAAGCCGATCCGGTGCCCACCCGAGGGTTGGAATTGCTCGGGCTGATTCTACCAGAGTCCGGGGAAGCTTGCTTCCTAGGGAATCATAAAACTTCGGGGAGTTGATCATGGCAAGGCGCCAGGAGCCTGGCCATTGCATGGCGTCGGTCGATATCGTCTCCATGGTGTCCCGCCAGTCTGGCGCGGACAGTGGGCTACATCGGTGATCGAACCGGGGCAGATTCTCTCCTTTTCAAGTTGGGTCGCTGGTCGTCATGCCTTTCCGATCCATCCGATGCGATTATTAGTAAGGGTTCTGCTCTTGTGGAGGGTTTGGGATTACTATACTCTCCGTCCCTCAGGCGGGCTGTCGCAATTTTCGCGGCGGTTGTGCCTGAGCTTTGGTGTCCAAAGGATTTCCCATTCGTGGGAGAACTTGTTGTGAAATCCGTTCGAGATTTCGATCCCTTCGGGGACTGTCCGGTCGCTCAGTAATGAGTGGCAAACAGTAGCGAATACACGCCTCTTGTGTCTCCGCTCCCTTGTGGACGGAGGCAATTCTCGGCCCTTTAAAGGTCGCTTCGGCGACACAGTGCACGAGATACGAATGTGGCCTTCTTACCCTAGGCCTGGCAAACCTGAGCGAGTCCACCGTATTCGTATACGTTCGCTTGTGGATCAGCAGGCGAGTCCGCACCCCTAGTTGCAGGCTATGATTAAGCCGAGATTAATCTCTCAGACGTGCCCTTTTTAAGTTGGGTCGGCTGGTCGTCATGCCTTCCGATCCATCCGATGCAATTATTAGTAAGGGTTCTGCACTTGTGGAAGGTTCGGATATACTATACTCTTCCGAACTTCCAGCGGGCTGTCGCGATTTTCGCGGCGGTTGTGCCCGAGCTTTGGTGTCCTAAGGATTTCCCATTCGTGGGAGAACTTGTTGTGAAATCCGTTCGAGATTTCGATCCCTTCGGGGACTGTCCGGTCGCTCAGTAATGAGTGGCAAACAGTAGCGAATACACGCCTCTTGTGTCTCCGCTCCCTTGTGGACGGAGGCAATTCTCGGCCCTTTAAAGGTCGCTTCGGCGACACATTGCACGAGATACGAATGTGGCCTTCTTACCCCTAGGCCTGGCAAACTGAGCGAGTCCGCCTTATTCGTATACGTTCGCTTGTGGATCAGCTGGCAAACCTTAGGAGTCCTCCGTATTCGTATTTCGTTCGCTTGTGGATCAGAGAGGTGGTCAGGCGAGCGCACCCCTAGTTGCAGGCAATGATTAAGCCGAGATTATTCTCGCAGATGTTAAGTACTATTCGTATTTCGTTCGTTTGTGGATCAAAGAGGTGGTCAGGCGAGTCTGCACCCCTAGTTGCAGGCTATGATTAAGCCGAGATTATTCTCGCAGACTAAAGTACCCTGTAGTACCCTCGTAGGTGGAGCAGGGGAAAAGCTTTGCCGAAAGTCTCAGAATACGACATATGTTCCAAAAAAACCAAGCGCTAAACAAAACGGCGTTTAAACAAGGTCATCTTAACATGTAAATAATGAAATTGGTGAAACAGAACAGTGAATAAAATATATGTATCATTTTTTTTATTTTATTTTGTAACATCTATTATTACTATTGTATCATATTACATTATTTATAGAACATTTTTTATTGTTAATATCGATTTCTATTCATAAATCATTTATTTATATTTGTGATAAGGAAGGTTCTTCCTTATTTGGCACTTTTTGTTTTTTTCGTTAAGAAGTCATCTAATGTCATTTGCCTTTTCCTCTTTCCTTCAGCAAGAAATTGTCAATACTGAGACATTGCATCCATGATACTTTGTCTTGTCTTTGAACTTCTATCAAAATTTGGATCATTTTGTATAACTGATCCATAATTTCCATAATAGTGGTTAAACTTGTTTTGAGAAAATCCATTGCAAGTTCTTTTTGCTCCTCATCTTCAGAAATGCTTACTCTTGATGACTGATCATAAATATGAACTGTGACTGCAGCAAACTTTCATATATTGTACTACACTACATTGATATCAAATGCCCTCTGAGAAGGCGGAGGAATATTAAAGCAACAAATTTGTGCGATTTTGGATTTATGTGAGTATAACAGTTTGAAAAATTGACCAAAGTGAATCAATAAAAATACAGAATTTGAAAAAAAACACATTATATTGAAACAGCATTAAACAGGGTCTTATTGTGGTTTCATTTCATTTATTTCTACATCTTTTTAGATGGAATTCAACTTTTCATCAATATGCTGGAAGAAATGAATGCTCTTTTTTTTGCTAGTAATCTGTCAATTTTTAGCATTCTTTTGTACATTCTCCTAACTTATCCTTCAAAGGCTTAAACTATTGAATATGCCCTGTATCTCTTCTAACATTTTAATATGATTTTAAATATTTTTCTTAATATATAAATTATTTTTGTTTAAGGGTTTAGGCGTACCTTTCAACATTGCAAGTTATTCTCTTCTGACCTATATGATAGCAATGGTTTGTGATCTGAAACCAGGAGAGTTTATTCATACACTTGGTGATGCACACATCTATTTAAATCATATAGATGCTCTGAAAGAACAGGTATTATTTCTTTTAATCATTTATTAATGATTAATTTTTAATATTGATGTAAATAGTTCACATAATCATAATTTCCAACATTTGAATTTTATTGCCAATGTTTGAAATACTAAATATCTAAAAAATATTACTTTGTTTTCAGTTTCAAAATGTTAAATATTATATTCTGAATGATTATCAGAATATAGTATAATATTTGTCAACTTAATACATAATTTCCAATATTTTTACATTTTATAAAATAACAAAATTATTATAAATAATGAACAAAGATTTAGCATTAAAGACGATAGTTGGAATATCTGTCTTTATTTTAGAATCCACAAGTTACATATTATCTGGCTCTCAATAAAAATTTACATAATCATACAACTTCCAGTATTGAATAGTAGAAGGCAGATTCAATATTACAGTTTCATTGATTACTGGAACCCATATGTTTAAATGGACCTTTCTCAAGCATTCCCTCCTGATTCTCATCTGGATTTTTTTTCCTCTGTGTGCTTGTGATGGATAATGATAGTCATTGGCGATATGCTTTACATCATATCACTATAGCATAATCTTCATTGTTACAGTGAAGATTTCAAATCTAAAGCAAATGAATATACTAATGCTTTTTTTGCTATAGAAATAAATTTGCTAAACAAAGTGAAAAGTGACCTACTTAATAAATTACAAAGTATTATATCAGTAAGTGTTATTACATCAGTTCATGAGGAAAAATATCTATATTTTGGCTACTCAAACTTCAATTATATTATATATTAATAAATTAACATAAAAAAACCATTTATTTGTATTAAAAACTTAACATCATGTTTGAAATATTGTATTATCAATTTTTTCTAATCTTCTTAGATTAAATAATCTAACTACCCAGGAATAGTTATAAATTTTAATTTATATATCCTGAATCCTGGGATCATTTATTTTTATTGACTGCGAATAAATGTCATTTTCCTTGCCATTTGGCAGTATTTTCATTTTGAGCGACCAAAAATATTAGATTGAAATTTAAGTCAGAATATCTGAGCAACCATGTAATTTGTATTAACATCAACTCTAGATCTACTCCATATTATATTTCTTACCTCTATGTGCTAATGAGCATTAATTAATTAAATAATATAAAATTTCAAATTTTCACATTGTCATTTTTTCATTAAATGGTATTAGAATTTAGAACACACAATGTAGTTTCATATCTTCATCAAAGCAACCTTAGTAAAATTATGGGGAATTGAAAAAATATTATAAAATATTCCAAAGTATTTCAAATTTTATAAGTATATTATGTCAAAATTGATATGTTTAAAACATATATAAAATATATTGCCATATATCTTAAGAAAGTTTTAGAATACTGTATGTTAAATTTTTGTCAAAATTTGGACTTTTACAAATCAAACACATTTCACTAAGCTTTTAGTCTCTAATCATGTCACTACAAACTTCAAACCATGTCCCTAAAAACTTCATTAGATTTTTGTTAAAAATCTACTGATGAAGTTTTTACTACTAAAATTAATACTCAGAAGTCGTTGATTTCTTCTATATTGTATTATTTTAAAAGAAAAATCTATAAAATTTAAGAAAACCTATTGTTATTGTGTGCCATATTGCTTCTTAAATATTTTATTATATTGGAATATTTCTTGGTTTTTCAATGAAAACAAATTTGTTACAATACAGTAATTTGAATGTTAATGCAATAAGATGGCACATATCAAAATAAAAGTTAAATAAAAATTTGTTTATATTAAAAACATATCATAAGACTCAAGTAAAATATAATATATTCCAGATCTCGGGAAATTTACTTTTTTCAATTCTGAAAATCCAATCCTGAGAATGAAAACAGGGCTGAGAAAAATCAGTGTATATTTTCCCTTAAGTTTATGATATATGATATTAAACTTATTACTTCAAGAAAGTAATTTTTCACAAATATGAATCTTTACTATATACAAAATAATTTAAAATAATAACATAATATTGCACTTTATGTTATGTTAGCTTAAAAAGGGGCATTGTTTAAGATCACAATATGTAAATTTTTTAGTCAAGTTGATGTTCCCATATAACAATAAATTCTTTAGAAGTATTTTTTTAGGTATATATTATACAGTCATACCGCTGTGCTCAACCAACCAAAAAGAGTTGCTTTCTCTGAACAAAAATGAAGTTAGGATTGTAACAGGGACTGAACAAAAATGAAGTTAGGATTGTAACAGGGCTTCTTACAGGGCACAACTTTATTATAGCCTTGATTAATAAACAATCTTGCTTCTTACAGGGCACTGTCATCTATAGAACACATCTTCACTTGATTGGGCTTGTTGATAGCCCTATTCACATTTTATGTGAATGTGTGGCCCTTTCGTGGCTTAGGCGTGATCTTCATTTTATGTGAATGTGTGGCCCTTTCGTGGCTTAGGCGTGATCTCTTTGGGTGTAGAAGATGTAAGTATGAGGAGGAAACTCCTCTTCACATTTTGTGTGTAAATGTGTGCCCCTTTCGACACGACGCTCTTCCGATCTACATTTTGTGTGAATGTGTGGCCCTTTCATGGCTTAGGCTACATCTTGTGTGAATGTGTGGCTTTTTCTTGGCTTAGGCGTGATCTTTTTGTGTGGCCCTTTCGTGGCTTAGGTGTGATCTTTTGGGGATGTATTTTTCGTTCCCGAGGATTTCTGCTTCCGTCCCATTGAAGAATATACTGCTTGGGGATGTATTTTCCTGTTCCCGAGGATCTTGCTTCTATCCCATTAAAGAATATACTGTCGTTTTTTCGGAGGATCTTGCTATTGTCCCATTGAGGAAAGTACTGTCATTTGTTTTAAAGACGGAGCCTTCTTCTGGGGATGATTTGATTGGGGGTGCACAATAGACCTATGTTGGTTGCAGTGCACTGCTAAACAGGCCCCTCCCTATTCTACTACTACTACTACTACTACTACTACTACAGTCATACCTCACCTTACATTGCTAATTTGTTCCAATACTTGTGACTTAAGTCAAATAAGCAAACAATGACTTAGACCCCTATAAATAAGGGGTCCGGAAAAGTGGCCCCTCGCATTTTGCCTCCAGCACTTTTCGCCCCTTGTAAATAATGAATAGGTTACAAAATGTAAATCAGGGGTGTCCAACCTTTCGGATTCCTTGGGCCACATTTGAAGAAAAAAATTGTCTTGGGCTATACATGAAATATACTATTCCAACAATAGTTGATAGGCGGCCAGATGGCCACATGGTAACGTGTTAGTGTGCCACGCAGGACGACCTGGTTCGCATCTCCTGAAAAGCTTTTCGGAGTTCCAGGCCTGGCCCTGCAATCCCCATCCTTCACCACCGGTCCCCTTCCACGAGTGTAAATGCAGCCCGTGATTGGAATTGGCTCCACCTTTTAGTAATCTCACTGATTGGAAAGGGGGCATACTTGAGTGTTCCAGTTCAGTCAAATTTAGAATACTTGAGTGTTCCAGTACAATTAAATAAAATATAAATTTATTTGACTGAATTTATTTAAACACTGTACTGAGTGTTTTATTAATAATATTTTTTTAAAAATATTATCTAATTTTCTTCATTCGTACCTTATTTTATTCATAAGACTTGCCACTATCAAAAAATGTCAAACATTTCATTGGATTGCTAAGATTTGATATAGAAAATTGTGTTTCCTCCGATCTCATATAATGAACGAAAAGTTAAGAAAGAAATAAAATTCAGAAAAAATGTTTACATCTTTAGAAAGACAAAAAAACATAATTGTAAAATTTTACATCTTTAGAAAGACAATAAAAAAATATTTAACTGTAAAATTATCGAAAAATTTAAATGAAAATTAAGCAATATTTCACTTTTTTAATTTTTCCTTAATTAATTAGGTTTAATTTGTAAACAGTCGCAGACCATTAACATTGAATATCCTTTATTTGTAAACAATCGCAGACCATTAACATCAAATCTCCACTAAAGGGGCTGGGATTTCAATAAAAAATCGACATATCGAGAGTTGACTATATATACAATTTTGTATCCTACTCATTATCTATGGGGGGTGAAATGTGAGGAACCACTTTTGGGGGCAAAATATGGGAGGCGAAATGCAAGAAGCCACTTTTCTGTAAACCATAAATAACCCCTGTAATGTCTCTAATAACATTTTTAAGTTTCTAAATAATTGTATAAGTTTCAATAACCAGATCATGCCCTGATTGGATGAATGGTCAAGATACTCTTGTACGCAGCATAGAAAGTTGAATAAAAGTAAACATTGGTGTAATGATGCAGCATCTAGCCATATAGCAAAAGTAACATCAATATCAGTACACTGATGTATTTGCATGGCATTTTATGCCTGTGAGATCTAGCCTTTAGTAGATATTTTTCTATTAACAAAACAACAGACATAAAATCAAAAATGACTTATTTAATGACACAATTTTAATATATTAATGCTAACAGAATATTTTTAATATTTAGATAAAACGAAAACCTAGACCATTTCCCAAATTGAAGATAAAAAAGCAGATTAAATCAATCGAAGAATTTTGCTATAATGATTTTGAATTAGATGGCTATAATCCATATCCTAAAATAAAAATGGAAATGGCAGTTTAAAAATTATTTAATGTCAATCTAGTTTATAAAGAAAATATAAAATGTTTTTATTTTTAATGTAATTTAATATGAAACATTTAAATAGCAATTTTTAAAATGTTTACTTTTTATATTATTTTAATTTAGTTGTTTAATAAAATATTAAATGTAATTACATACAAAATAAAAAGTATTAATCTGTATATTTAATGCATGTGTAAAAAGAAAATGTAAATTAGTTAAGTCAGTCTCTATAAATTTTATTTTAAACAAAACATCTAATAATATAATTTTTGAAAAAATTATATAATTTCATATAAAGCTTATTTTGAAAAGTTTTTGAACTGATCATAGTCCAATTTATAAAAACTAAAATTATTGGATGTACAAAAACTATAAAAATTTCCAAAATCTTAATCATGTTATAAAGCAATAACAATTGTTATTATTCAGACAATCAGGATACCTATTTTATAACAGTTTTCTGTTTTATGAAGCAAATTATAATGATTCTAAAATAAAACTAATATTGATGTGCACTTTTGTGAAATTTTCTTTTCATATCAATATGAAAGTTTTTTCTCATATTTTAATATTTTATGAAAATGAAGACAAAAAATGAGTTTAAACTCTTGTAAAATTTTAAAATCAACTAAATAAGTTTTCTCATTGTAAATTGTGATCAAGTAGTTAAAATTATTAAAATGTTTTAGAATTAGGATGAAGCATAAATCCATTTTGGAATGCAATATTTATAAAAGAATTGATAATGATAGCAAAATTACTTATATTCTTTTCCTGAATTAATTGGATGATACCTACCTTGAATATATAGTGGCTATAGTAATTCTTATTAAATAAACTTAGATTGACATCAAATCTATAAATTTTAGCTAAGTTATGAAGAAAATGTAAAATGTTTCATTTTTATGCTGTTTACTTTTTTATATTGTTTTATTCATATATTTAAGAACTTTTATAAAAGTTCTTAAATTTTGAATTTGAAAATATTATTTAAATATCAAAAAATTGATGAAATTATTATTATAAGTGAAATGAATGGCAGAATTTAACTAAATTATTTGAAGTATATTAAACTTAGCTTAAAACAATATATGACAATTTACTAATTTTAAACAAATTTCTATTATTAAGGGCCTAAGTATGATAGCTGTCAAGTTGTTTTTTTAATTAAAATTTTTTTTTAATAATTAGAAAAAAATTTATACATTTCCCAGTCTACCTACACATATTATCAATTTTCCACAATGAGCCACAAATCTCCAAAAAATTCTTAATTATTGATGGCAAACTCATGAATGACAAACATGATTATACAGTAGAACCATGGTTTAGTGGATTTCAGATTTAATGAACAATATATTTGGACTAAATTTTTACTTAGTCCTCAATGAAGATTTAATATTTATTTTTGACCACCACAATTGACAATTGTTAAAATTCTATGAATAAAAATTGGTAAGTTCAGTATTTAAATACAAAATGCAATTAAATAAATTATGAATTGTGCAAAATATATAATTGTAATATTTTTTTAATGTATTATACTGCTTTTAAAAAACTCAATTTAATAGGCATCTTTTCTTCTATTTCTCTGCTAAATGGAGGTTCTATGGTATATATCACATTTAAGATTTTTTAAACAAATCAAATTTATTTTGAAAGTTTATCAGACTGTGAAAGTTGACAGCTATCATACTTAGGCCCTTAATATTAGAAATTTGTTTAAAATTAGCAAATTGTCATATATTGTTTTACATACATTCACACACATGCAAATTTTTACTCATGTTTTGTATATAATACACAAATTTTATGAATATCAGATAACATTAGAATAAGCTTTAAAAACTTATTGTAATCATTAAAAATTCAGATCATCTGGAACTTATGTTTGTACCATTTCTGTTTACTATTACTAAAATAATCAAATATTTTAAAAATATTGCAAACTCTAAAAATTTCTTTATCTTCTTCAAACCTATATATTTCAAATGCATTCTGAAAATTCAAAGTTAATTTGTTTTTGATCAAAATGGTTTTTATATTTATCAGCTCTAGGCATTTTATCAATTTAAGAAGACTGCTATTTATATAAATCAAAAAAAATCTGCACAAATGTATATAATATAATATTGCATGATGATATATGCATATCATCTAATATTAATTTTATTTGAATTTCGTATGAAGCTAATATATTAATATTATAACAATTCTCAATTGGCAAATTTTTAATGTCATTAGTCATAAATCCTCAAAATATAAATTTGTTTTTTTTTGATACTGAAGAAACTTAACAAATCATGTTACAAGTAAAACTAAAGCCAGAATTTAAAAAAAATCATGGCACACTCCCTGTTATGTGAAAGATTATTGATTTGTAATATTAAACAAGTGGAATATGTTTAATTAGAACAAAAAAAAAAAAAAAAAAAAAAAAAAAAAAAAAAAAAAAAAAAAAAAAAAAAAAAAAAAAAAAAAACAAAAAAGGAAAAATTCATTTGATAAGAAAACTATTTAATTTATTTAGTGCTATTTATTTTTGAATATATTGTTTAAAAACAAAATTTTTTGAAACTCAAAATGCCACTAATAGAACAGAACAACCAAATTTTATGCCTACATTTTACTAAATGTTCCATTCATTTTCTAAAATTTAATATTAACTACAAATATTATTTTTCTTAAAAAGCAGATATTTGTGTTAATTGAATGATCTCAAGAAAAAGAGAACTTTATAATCTTTCAATGTATCTGAAAGGAAGGATTCTTTTTCAGGTTTTCTGCTAGAAAAAAAAATTGAAACTCATTTGGTGACTATCAGTTATTTTTCTTTATTAATATAGTGAAGTTTTTCAAATCTCAAATGTTAAACAACCTGATAAAATAGAAAATATTTTCTGAGTTTAAATGATTATATAGTTGGAAATAATCATAAAATAAGACTATAAATATTTTGATTGCAAATAAAAATATAAACAATGATTTATTTTTGCAAAAATTTATCAAATTTTAAGAGAATTTACTGTTAAAGATTTTATCATTAAAAAATTGGAAAAAATTAATTAAAAATCTTTTAAATCAGTTACATTAAAGAAATATTTCTGTTCATAACTGGAACCATGGATTCCAGTATAAACTGGTTGATAGTTGTAAATGAGTGTTTCTTTCTCTTCTTTTAAAGAAGAAAATTTATGGGAACTCTTCCTTGCTGTAAAAAATTGTTATTAAAGTTAATTTTTCATAACATTTCATTAATTACTTTAGCAATACTGAATGATCATTTAACACATTCAATGTTTATAGTAAGTTTTTTTTCTAAAACTTACTACAAACATTATACTGAAGCAATTATATAAATAAAGATCTGAAAATTTTCTAGTTTTCTAAAATTTCAGGTATCAACTAATTTTTTTAAGATTCCAAATATACTTATGCTTTAACGAATTTACATTATTAAAATATTAGAATGGACATATTTAGATTTATTCACTTTTTTAAAAGTTACAATCTTATTTTGATAAGATTTATTTATTAATAATTATTATATTTATTCCACTAAATACAAATTAATAGACAAAATTACAATTACACATCAAAATTAATAACATACAATTTATACATTAAAATTAATAATATAACTTTATATAGAACATAAATAATTTCCAATATATTTAGCATAAGCTAAGACTGTGACTATATTCAAACAGAATAAGAAATATATAATATTGTGAAGAGAAATCAAATTCAAATCTAAAAATTAAATAATTTTATTAATGAAATCAAAATGTAATTTTAACTATTTTATAAATATAGTAAATACAGAAAACCAAGTTTAGATTACAGAAATGAAAATCACTAATGATGTTTATACTATAATAATGACGATTTATGAAGATTAATAAGTTTGATATATAAACATTTTTATTTAAACCATTGACCTCATTTTGTTAATGTATAATATTTTTAGTTTAATTGAAATGATTGTATGAAGTATTTGATAGATGTCATACCAAATATAATGTGGGAATAAATAAAATCAATATTTTTTAAAAAAACTTCAAAAATCTTGTATGTTTCTAACTGCTTTCAGATAAAATAATCACGATTTATACTGTTTTGTGCTTTCAAAATGTATTTCAATAGAAAATAGATACTAAGAACTTATATCATGAAAATTTAGCTCAAATGATTTTAGTAAATAATGATTATTAACTTTAAAATGGAGAATTATAGATACTAAGAACTTATATCATGAAAATTTAGCTCAAATGATTTTAGTAAATAATGATAATTCTCCATTTTAAAGTTAATAAAGATAATTAGTCAAGATAGTTCTTCTTTAATAATAATTAAAAAATATATATTCTTATCAAAATTAAAAATATGTTTTATATAATAAATATTCCAATATGTTTTATCTAATCAATTTCGAAGCAGTCTAATAATTAGTCTGCTTTTTAGCATAATGATTAAAAGTAAGAAAATTATCCAGAACAAGACAAAAAATATTTAATTGCTATTTTATTAGTAATGTTAGACAATTTTTTTTACTAACAGTGGGAATATATTTAAAAGTTTTAAATATTTTTTCACTATAATTAATGAAATTATTTTAACAATGTTGAATGATCATTTAAAACTAAAAGTAAATTTAAAAGTACACTCAGCCCTCAATTTACACGGTAGATACATTCCTGGAAAAATCTTGCAAATTGAAACTGTGTAAAACGAGATGTTTCGTAATCACTTAAAGTACGCAATAATTTGACTATTTTCTTTCACAAATCGCTAAATAAATGTGCTCTTAAAATACGAATTTTTATGATAAAGTATGAATATTACTCAAAAAAATTTTTATTTTGTAATAAAACTTATTACATAAAAAACATAATATCTATGTTTATTCGTTTTCCATAGAGGCCAAAATTAAATAAACCATTATTTATTAATCCATGAAAACAGAAATTTTAAAATTTTCATTGTAAGTTCTATGATTAAGAATTATTGCAATACTTTTGTATATATGATATGAATATACATTTGTTTTAATTTTATTATTTTTTGTCCGACTATGAAATTATTTCTATAAGTTATTTATTTTTAACTTTAAGCTCAAGTTATTTTTATTTGAATAGCTCCAGATCAAATAAATCGTTTATTTGATCTCGAGCTATTCAAATAAAGTTTAGATGAGCACCTTTAAAATTAAATATACGAGCTTTCAATAATTAGATGAGCACCTTTAAAATTAAATATAAAAAAAAAATTATTCAAATAAGTTGATTGTTATACCTAAAATTTTTTTCTAAACAAATTTCTTACTATAATAAAACTTTTCACTTATTATTAGTTTACTCCAAATTCATGAAAATTGCTTGTATATACAGCCATATTTAACAAGTTCTTTTATATCTTTCCCGGAAAAAGTTAGTTCTTGATAACTTTCCTGCAAATATCCGCTTGTTTGCAGTGAAGCATATATTGAAGGCGCAACATATTGTTGACAGCATTTTTATATTTAATGCGTTCATTTCTAACATGCAAGTTATTATTTTTAAAACTAAATCTATTTGATTTATAAATCATTAGAATTAAAGGGAAAATTATTGCATTACTGTTCCACTAGTAGCTTATGGAACGGTAATGCAATAAATTTTTTTTCACTATTGTATAAAAATAAACTATAGTCTGTTTCAAGATAACCTGACAGCCGAACCACCAAAGGTAACAACTGTATTCATACGCGACTTATAAATAACAACGTTGTCTGTAATGAATAGCATTTCTTGATAACTTTCCTGCAAATAACCGCTTAACTGCAGTGAAGCCTATATTGAATGCGCAACATATTTCATGATCAAATAGAAACATATCATTGAGATTATTTTTATGTTTAATGCGTTCTTTTCTAACATGCAAGTTATTATTTTAAAAACGAAATTTATTTAATTTATAAATCATTAGAATTAAACGGAAAATTATTGCATTAATCTTCCACAAGTAGCTTATGGAACGGTAATGTAATAAATTTTTTTTTTCACTATTGTATAAAAGTAAATTAGTTCAAAACTCTAGTTTTATAGATTTTTCAGTTATGGACTATCTTGAAAAATAACAAAGGCATCAATTACGTTTTGTAGTAAAAATTATTTTTCATACAAATATAATTGAATGATTTGAATAATTTTCATATGCTATCTTGAAAACTCAAATTTTAATAGAACGAAAAACTCACAACAATGGTGGTGATTTACTGTCAGGTTATCTTGAAATAGACTATAGTTCAAAACTTCTATTTATAGATTTTTCAGTTATAGTCTATCTTGAAAAAAAAACAAAGACATCAAATACGATTTGCAATAAATGTTATTTTTTATACAAATATAATTGAATGATTTGAATAATTTTCATATGTTATCTTAAAACTCAAGTTTAATAGAACTTTGCTTGTTTTTTGTAATTTAAAGAACCCAGCATCGACTATTTCGGAATATTTAGTGGTTAATAATTTGAAAAATAATATATTTTATTTAGATCAGTTTTAAATTATAATATATAATATAAATCAATAACTTCTATTTATAAATATGATGTACATTTTTTAATTTTATTTTTAATACCGAATAGAATATTACGAATAAATGCATAATAATGAAAACTGGTGTTATTAAAATGCTATAAAAATAAATTGAAATGCAAAATATTTAATTCAAAAATATCACATAAAAAATTGCAAATGCTAATATAATTAATCGTTTTGCTATATGTACAATCAATAACTTCTATTTATAAATATGATGTACATTTTTTAATTTTATTTTTAATACCGAAAAGAATATTACAAACAAATACATAATAATATAAAATGGGTGTTATTAAAACGGTATAAAAATAAATTGAAATGCAAAATATTTAATTCAAGAATATCACCTAAAAATTGCAAATGATAATATAATTAATCGTTTTGCTTTATGTATAATGCTATAAAAAATTTTTACTAAAAATTGACTTTTACTAAAAATCTGTCCAAAGAACTTAGCTTCTGTCTTCTCCTCAGGATGTTTCGGAAATACGACAATGTCTGGTCATTACAGACAATGCTATTACGACTTGTTATAATTTTTATATAAAAAATGTGTTTTTTAAGAGAACACACAATAGACTCATACAAGTTCTAGTACACGAATCGGTCGTATTTCAAACAAAAGTCGTATACTAAGCAAAATTTTTCTCATCCAAACAGGACGTAAACCAAGTTGGACTTATTCCGAAGCGGACTTATACCGATGTACCACTGAATATCATATCATGTTTATTAATTATATGTTATAAAGAAACGTAATCAAAAGTAAACAAAGAATTTTTAATTGGATTCATGGTATCATTAATTAACAATTTTTTATGATAGGTTCGACATTTGTAGTAGCCAAACGCAATATCATTAGTTAAGCGTTGGTATATCTTGTGCGCATATACAATTTTTTAATTACCCATTTCACACATAACTATAGTAAAAATAAAAAAATGTTTATTATTACAAATATGATTATTATTTTACCTTATTGTTTAAAAACATTATTATCGAACACCACTGTAAAAATAATTTGACATCACAAAAATATTAATTTGAAACTGCGCTATGAAATAAAAGAAAAATTTCTACTCGAATTTTAATATTTGCCACTAAAATTTAATGTTTGTTACTTCAGTATAGAATTTTTAATTTTGATTTAATATTTGACATAGTCTATATGTGCTGCGCATGATTCATAACGATCATGGGCAGCATATATAGGGTGACCATTTCATTTTTATCGTAACATAATGCGAGTGTCCCGCATTATGTTACGATAAAAATGCGGGAACTCGCATTAATCGAATATTTGCTCGCACTAACTAAAACGGTATCATTTTTATAAGTCGCACTAATCGAATATCGCATTATTCGAATGGTATCAATTTTATAAGTCGCACTAATCGAAATCGCATTATTCGAACTCCCACTAATCGAGGCCTACCTGTATATGCGTTTCAATAGAATAACCAACAACTGACAACTACACTTGCAAGTGCTACTTTAATCTTAAACTGTGTGTGCATGTGTATGTGTGGTGACAGTAAACATAAGCATGCTAGTAGATGAGTGAATGCGTTCATATAGTCATGTACGCAGAGACGCGCGAATAAAATATAATCGAATATTATAATATTCACATGATATGATGAATTATCTAATTCGGGACATTTTCCGGGACATATATTAATACGGGACACGAGGCTTTAACCCGGGACTGTCCCGGAAAATCCGGGACGAATGGTCACCCTAAGCATATATAGACTTCATATTTTACTAGAGAATGGTTTCAATACAATAGTAATTGGTTTGAAGGCATTTGTAATGTTATTCCCAACACTAATAATGCCTTAAGTTTCAATAAGGTAATTAAACAATAACTACATTAAAAGAATGATGATCAGTACCTCATTTCATAACTTTAACTTTTGAATACATTAAGAATGGTCTGAAAATTATAGTAATGGGTTGAAGATATTTAAAACAGAACCAGCTGTAACATTAGATGTTTGGACAAATGCCTACAATTGGTCTAAGATGAAAAATAGATTAAATGCAGAGCGGCGGAAGTGGGTGTGCAGGTTGTGCACCGCACAAATCCGCTAAACTATAGGGGGCCCCAAAAACTGATTGGAAAAATTCAAGACAAAAAAAATTATTAATTTTTTTAAAAATAATATTTTACATTAGTCATAGAAACAAAGTTTAATTTCCAAAATTAAAAAAATGACACTAGCATATAAACATTTCATACAAAAGTCGTATTGTAAAATAATAATGTAGTTTCGAAAACTAAATAATTTATTGTAGGGGCGCGAAATCTGTTTCTGCCAACGTTGGTTTCTGCACAAAGGCAACTCATATATCAGCGCCGGCACTGATTAAATGTATATGGTCATCATCAAATATAACTATTTAAACATTTCCTTCAAATAAGTTGAAACATTAAAAGTAGATTCATTTGAAACATTCGATGAATTTAAATTTAATCCATTCAGTAACTATAATGTCATTTTTCCTAATGATGGCAACTTTTTGGGTGCACAATGTGATTGTCCGGTATTTTTTAAAAAGAATATACTGTATCTGCAAACATACGGTAGGAACAGCTATTAGACTGAAGATTTTTTACATTTCATATAAATAAGCAAAATAGTAATTCTTGATATAATAGCATTACCTATCTAACATAAATTTGTAATAATTTCTTATAAATACATATATTAAAGAACTAAACCAGGTGTAAAATATTAAATCGAAGTCATAAATAGTAAACTCAAAGGATAAATAATATATCCATTTGGCAATTAACAAATTTAAATAGAAATTATTAAATTGAAGTGACATATAATAAATTCAAGTGACAGATTTGAATTCCAAGTGGCAAATGTTAAATTCAAGTGATAATTTTTAAAACTATGTGAAGATACGTAAGTGACAAAAAATTTTAGAGCAAATAATTTAAACTCATGAAAAATCAGATATTTAGATCTGAGGTGAAGTTAGCATTAGATTGATTCGGATCTAAAACCTAACTAGGAAAGCTCAAATAAAAATATTAAAAATGCAAACGAAATAACATTCAAACGACTGTATAAAAAGATTAAAAATTCAAAAGATGGATTAAAGAAAATTTCTAAACGATATATTTTTATTTGATCATTAAATATGATATGTTGCGCATTCAATATAGGCTTCACTGTAGTTAAACGGTTATTTGCAGGATGGTAATCAAGAAATGCTAACTTTTTCCGGGAAAGAGATAAATGAACTTATCAAATATGGCTGTATATACAAAAATTTTTCATGAATTTGGAGTAAACTAATAATAACTGAAAAGTTATATTGTAAGAAATTTAGATCAAGAAATGCTAACTTTTTCCGGGAAAGAGATAAAAGAACTTGTCAAATATGGCTGTATAATGCAAAAATTTTTCATGATTTGGAGTAAACTAATAATAAGTGAAAAGTTATATTATAAGAAATTTGGTGAGAAAAATTTTAGGTATAACAATTAAAACTCATTTGAATAAATTTTTTTTATGTTTAATTTTAAAGGTGCAAAAATTTTAGGTATAACAATTAAAACTCATTTGAATAATTTATGTTTATTTAGGTAGGCCTATAACAATTAAAACTCATTTCAATATATTTTTTTGTATTTTCAATTTTAAAGGTGCTCATCTAAACTTTATTTGAATAGCTCGAGATAAAATAAAGTAATTATTTAATCTCGAGATATTCAAATAAAAATAAACCTAGCTTAAGTTAAAAATAAATAACTTGCAGAAATAATTTCATAGTCGGACAACAAATAATAAAATTAAAACAAATGTATATTCATATCATATACACAAAAGTATTGCAATAATGCTTACTCATAGAACTTACAATGAAAATTTTAAAATATCCGTTTTCATGGATTAATAAATAATTTTATTAATCCATAAATTATATTTGAAAAAATATTTAATTTTGGCCTCTGGAAAACGAATAAACATAGATATTATGCTTTTTATGTAAAATTTTATTACAAAATAAAATTTTTTTGAATAATATTCATATTTTACCATAAAAATTCATATTTTAAGAGTACGTTTATTTACGATCGGTTAATGAACAGTTCGGATAACAAACAAATCGGATAACGAACACTTTCGCGAAAGAAATTTATGTTCGGATAACGAAAACTTCACAGTGAACTGTGAAGTGTTCTTTCGAAGTGTTTGAACTGTGTGACCCACGAACTGACGGAATGACAGGTGGGCCGATGACTGCGTGGTAAAGCTGTGGCTTACCACGGGCCGGGCCTGGACCTCTCCAATTTTTCAGGAGGGGTCCAGGCCTGGCCCTTTGAACCTCATTCTTCCGGTTGACCCAACCCCATCATGGTGGTGGCCAGCCTGTGATGAGCTCTTTAAGTGGCTGCCGCCAGATAAAAATATCTCATGAAGATATGGAGGCTTAACTAATCTAACGGAATGACAGGCTTAGGCCTTGCGCGTTCGTGGACTTATAGGTAAGGATGGGGGACAGTAGTTTTTTCCGATTAAAATGAACTCGAAAAACGTAAAACAAATCAAAGATTTATTAAAGAAGGTTAGAGAGAGATTTAACGGATGAGAGAACAGTAGTTTTTCCCGATTAAAATGAACTTGGAGACAACTTAAACAAATCAAAGATTATTAAAGAAGGTAAGAGAGAGATTTTACAATTTTTTGGTCTTAGAATATTAAAGAAGATAAGAGAGAGATTTTACAATATTTTGGTGTTAGAATGACACCCATACTAGGTTAAGGTCAATAGGCTTGGGAATCTCTACTACGACAATGCTTAAGTGATTACGAAATTAATAAAATTCGATATTATTATATTTTCATTAAAAGTTCTTTTAAATAATGTGATTAAATAAGTATAGACTGATCTCTTATAATACTTTTGTATTTAGAAATAACTATTTTGTTTATAATAACTGAAAGTAAATTATGGTATTTCTATGCATAGGTAGATAAATTATGAGATGATTTATGATTAATGAATTTAATAAAGAAGCAAATATCAACTTAGTCTCATCGAATTTATTTTGGCTCTGGGGGCCAAACGGTGAGGGTGCAAATAGCTAAATATAAGTGCAAAAGGTACTAACGATTTGCTAACGAGTGCAAAAGAAAAAATTCGAAACTGAGGAGACTGGGCCCCGATTTTGTTTTGGCTCTGGGGGACAAACGGTGGGAATGCGAACGAAAATATTAAAAGGGCAAAAAGTGCTAACGAAGTGCAATCGAGTACAAAAGAAAAAATTCAAAATTGGGGGCAAACTTCACACCGGTCGAAGGAAAATGTTCCAAATCGTTTGTGTTCGCGTAATCGGGAGGTAAAATTTTGTGTTATTTGTTCAAATATTTATTAGCTCGTATTGTAAATAATGAATCCAGAACACTCCATTATTCATAATAATAATTAGCCAAACAGAATTTTCAGAAAAATACATGAATAAATAATGTTAATCAGTGGCGGCTCGCCCATAAGGGCTGCAGCCCTCCCACCAAAATGAAAACATTTTTAAATTATTATAGCTATTACATTACAATTATTTTGCAAAAACATATTTTTCCGTTCGTAGTATATTTATTTTTGAATTGTAGGTACTAGGTACCTCGATAGCAGCTCTGTATGTGTGTATTGTATGAGTCAGTGCGATTGCGTACTCATCAGGGCTGCAGTCAGTGCAGACCGAGTCACACCGTATAGTCAGTGTATTGAGCAGGTGGGGATAACCCGTGATATACGTTTTTGTGATATGTATATCGTTTGCTGCAAACATTGCAGTCCGCACTAAGTATTTTATTATAATTTTTTTCAGCCCTCCCACAAAAATCATCCACGAGCCGCCACTGATGTTAATATATGAACAAACTTACGAACATCTCGAATATTATCGGATTTCATTCTTACTATTTGTGATTATTCATGTTCATTTATGCCACTTATTCGTTCAAGTTTATTCGTAAAATGTGGACACAGCATAAGAAACACTGCTTTAAAAGTGCGCATTAATATCATCTTTATTCCTATCCATTCCTTAATTTAATTCTTATTAATTTAGAAAATGTTACTATTGTATTAATAAGCATAATATAGCAGTTTATTTCTGAAATATAAAATTCTAGAAAAAAAGTTAAAAATATAAACAAAGCAAGTAAAAAATATTTATTTAAATTTTAATTATGAAGATTTTTTATATTATTATAGATTCTACTACAGTTGTTATTCAATCTGGAAAATAAAATGCCATAAGTAAACTCTTGTTTTTTTAATCAATAACGAGATCGATTGGCTTATTTATAATCAATCCAATAACAAGAAATCAAAATATAAGTAAACTCTTGTTTTTTTAATCAATAACGAGATCGATTGGCTTATTTATAATCAATGCAATAACAAGAAATCAAAATACTGTATATAATTTCGAGTGATAAGAATATTTGTATTTCAGATGCTTCAGAGCGTTCGACTTTTCGGGCCGGTCCCCGAAAAGTTTCAAAATCGGGGTTTCACTGTACTTGATATAATTTCGAGTGATAAGAATATTTGTATTTCAGATGCTTCAGATAGAAACCACGGAATAATAAAGTGATTTTTTCAACTAAATAACTCGATATGCCATTCTCAAATATATTAATATAAAACGCATTTTTTACTCAGATTGATTACTGTTTTGAATGTAAAAATTATCTTAGATCATGATAAAAATGATAAAAACCGCATGATCATTATAGTCGACGACAGCATCGTGAGTCAGTATTGAGTGTACGGGAGCAGTCCATTCACAAGTTTGTAACCGTTTATTAAGGCGCGTAACAGTCGATTTTAGTTTAAAGGGTAATACCACCAGTAAGAAGACATCCTTTCCGGGAAGTGTGCATATTTTCGCATTGTTAAAATGTGATAGAAAACTTTGCGGGATATATTTATAACAAATCGTTTTGTTACGAAATAGACCTTAATAAATCATATTTGATATATTAACAATGTTTTTCCGTCACGACTAAGGTAACACAAACGACACAAACGAACGTCAACTCTCCCATACACTCAATACTGACTCATGATGCTGTCGTCGTCTATAAAAGGTATCAATGAATGTTTCAACAAGAATAATGAAAATCACAAATAATGAAAATCATTTTTTATAAATTATGAAACACTTAATTTTATAAATGTACAGGATTTTTTGAAGTCTTGCTTATTCTCATCTACTGTATTATAAATGTTAAAAATTAGGAACAATTCAAATAAAAGAAATAAAAAATTTCAGTTCAAGCTATTTAACATCATTAGCACATGATTAATATATATATAAAAATTAAGAAAGATGTATAACAAAATATTTTATTTATTAAATTAGTATGTATGTTAGACACGGATAGAGCGGGCAAAAGCTATTAACCTCAATACTGACTCATGATGCTGTCGTCGTCTATAAATGAATGTTTCAACAAGAATAATGAAAATCATTTTTTATAAATTATGAAACACAATTTTATAAATGTACAAGATTTTTTGAAGTCTTGCTTATTCTCATATACTGTATTATAAATGTTAAAAATTAGGAACAATTCAAATAAAAGAAATAAAAAATTTCAGTTCAAGCTATTTAACATCATTAGCACATGATTAATATATATATAAAAATTAAGAAAGATGTATAATAAAATATTTTATTTATTAAATTAGTATGTTAGACACGGGTAGAGCGGGCAAAAGCTATTAAAGTACGATAAATAGGTATATTAAAGATTATACTGTATATTAAACATTCATTCTTTATAACTATAATGTAGGACACTTAATATACCTTTCTACGCTATAGTAGCGAGACGGAATCTTATACTGTATTATGAGAGATTCAGCCTCGCTGCTTATAGAGAAGAAAAGAATGTAAAACAATCAACTGAAACTATTATTAAATTAATATGAGACTCATAATGACAGTTTTAAACTTTTTTGTTGATTATTTTATGCCTGTTTTCATAAATAATTCATTTTTCTTGTATCATTCATTCAAAACAATATTTTTACAGTACTTAATTTTGTTTTCTGTACTTTTTTTAGAGTACAAATCTATTTGATTTAAAATCGGATAGATTAGTACTCTAGAAAAATATATAGGCCTAGTATTATTATTTTTTTAATAAATTATAATAAATACTATCTACTTATATGTCATTTTTAAACATTTTATATAATTTTCAAATTTGATCTTGCTTTAAGAATGTTTAAACATATTTAAATAATTAAATATTCAGTTAAAACATCTTTACCGAAATTTCTACACAACCTGATATAAATTTATTAAAAAAATTTGATATAATATTTTCAAATTTGTGTTTACCATTTCACTTTTTGGGCAGTTTGTTTATGCTATTTGAGATTTTTCTTTCAGTTTAGAAATTCGAAATTTGAAAAAAATATATAAATATAATAAATAAATCAAATGTAACAAAAATTAAGTGGAAAACAATCCTAAATTAATATGATATTCTAAATTTTTCATGAAAAATTACATTAAACATCAGGATTGCTTAGGTTAGTATCTATTGAGGAACTTAGAAAAAGCTGTAGATGAAATTCAATAATATATTCTGATGTTTTAAATTATTTATGTCTATTTCTTATGAATAATAACATATTGGAAAGTTTCAAACAAATAAATATTTTAGTAATAAATTCAATTTTTATATACAAAGTGTAACTTACTAGTTAGTTACATATGTAACTAACTAACTGTATATTTGTTATACTAGCTGTACCTGTAATGTATACATGTACTGTACATTATGCTTGTATATTTCTATACTATTATATAGCTCTGGGATAAAAATCATAATCTTAATTTAAAACAGTCGGGCATGCTACAACGAACGAATGCTAGCTACAACAGACAGTATTTTTTATCAATAAAATCAAGATGCTACAACAAAAACAGATAGTGAACGCAAAGGAATTATATCTGCCGACGTAGCATGCATATGCGCATGATGATGACTCCTCTCTTTCACCTCTATATGATTTTTATTAGGGGAAGTTTGTTTGTTTTCATTAAAAAAAAAATTGTTTATTTTGTTCCAAATTTACATGTAGTGTATAAAAGTTAAATAAATAAATTTTATTTTATTTTTATACTTTAGTGTTAGTTTTATTTTGTATTATATTTTTCCTTTTTAAATGACTGTGATGGATAGTAACTTTGCTTTCGGCTGTGAATCATCTCTAAATACATATATTTTGTATGATATAATGAACAGATGCTATAACGAATTAAATTCTAGAACCAATTACATTCGATCTAGCATACCACTGTATTGTATATGAAACTAAAATGTATAGTGATAAAACATAGTACAATAACAGATATATTGTAATAATATATAAAAGAAAAGAACTGAAAATTTTCTTTCTTGCTTTTTTTTGCTTCTCAGTTCCCTTTAAACTGAAGTAAAAATTATAAATATAATAATTCAAAAATAATTGACAATTTGCCAATAAATAGATTGAAGTGAAAATGATTAATGCAATATTATTCAAATTTTAACAATATTATATTTAAAAATTTATATTACATAATGTAGAAAGTATAAGCAAATATTTTTTTAAAGTAAATATTGAATTATTTTTAATATATTTAAAGATTTCTGATGTAAAATCAAATTCTATATATATATATATAAAGACTTTATTGAACAATGCTCTCCAATTATGAAAAATTAATATCCGAAAGACTGCGAAAATATTATAAATTTAAAATCGAACTTACATTCACAACAAAATCTTAAAATTTTTATGAACATATTATCTCTTTCATCTTATAATCCAAATTTTGAATCAACTGCAAAATCTACATGATGCCAAATATCACATTAAAATTTTTGTTTATGTATCCATGTATTTGTAGTTATTTTCATATTTTTATATTGTGAAGAATTGTTTATTTTACTTAATAAATTTTGAATTATATAGATAACATTGCTTTTTTTGTACTTTTATTCCCTGGATATCGGTAGATCGCTATATTGCTCTGGTGAAAAAAGCAGCTCACGATTGGAAAAGGTTGGGCAGCCCTGATATAAAGTGTAATTATACATAATTCCAAGCTATAATTATAAAATCTAGCATCTGAAAATAAGTACAGTAGGTAGTTAATTCATACAAGTTTATGTGGTTAATGCATACAAAAAATTTCTATTAAATTAAAAATTCACAGCACTTCTAGCTAGAAGTGCGGTGAATTTTTAATTTAATGTGTTAGAGTTTTAGCAGTATAATAGTAAAAGTTAAAAATTTCTATGTAAATCAAAAATTTCTAACAACATTGTGACTTCTAAATTACATAAAAAGTTTTCAAATTTTTTTAGTTACCTTCAAAAGTTGAAATGAAAACTTCATTCTTATATTTACTAGTTGTTAGCACTCGAAAAAAGTTTCCTAATCCTGATTTTGAATAATTCTGAAATGTGTAATTTAAAAAATTTTACTTTGGAATCAGATATAAAAATGATAATCAGAGAAAATAGTGATTTTATAAAAATTTTTAATTTAAAAATTTGATATTAACTACCGTAAGGCATGATAGTATGTTTATTACTAATAAATCTTGAAATTTTTGTTGTTTCTCATACTGTTTCATTGATCTTTGATATTTATTCAGCACTAGTGCCTTAGGCAACATTGATTGATAGTGTCCCATGCAAAGATTTTCATAATAGTGTTATAAATTTTATCACATATCCCCCTTATTTCTAGCACAATTAGATAGTGTGAATGAAAAATTCAGATCAGTAAATTTAGCATTAAGCAAAAATTAAAATAATGATAAAAATTTCAAGAACATTCTGATCAACAGGACCATTATTATTTATTTCCACTATACATAGTTATTCAAAACTCAAGATTTATTATTTTGATAAATTTAATGAATTTGGTAATTTTGCATTTGATAAAATATGCACTTATGACAAACCCAACTTTGCCATGCCATAGTTGATTTGCAACATTGCTTAAATATTATAAAATTCCAAATAGATAACAAAAAATATTATAAAACTTGATATTATAGTAGCATTTATAAATTTTTTTCTATTTGAAAAAGCTTATTACCTGTAAATTTGATTTTAAGATAAAATGAAAAAAAAAGAAAAAAAAAAAAAAAGATAATCTCTAGTTCTGGGTGTCCCCTTGAAACTTGATGCCTAGGTTTTAACTTAGAGCTGGCACTGGATATACCACTATATAATATAACATATAGATTGCAATACATAAATATGCATAACTTTCTCATTTAAAAACAAAATTATTTAGAATTATGATATAGATTACTACTCAGCATCAACAATGTGCTTACATTGTTTTTATCTTAGTTTTTTTGAAGCCAATTATTATATTTATTCTAAACATAAGTGCTATATTTAAAGTACTTATGTTTAGAAAGCTTTTATTCAAAAATGTGTTTTGTATTTATAATAATTCATAGAGAAGCATGATCCAGCATTGATATTCTGCATAATTACTATAGAAAGCTATTCATTCCTGAAGTCATTGTAATTCTACTGAAATAAGCCATTTTTGCCTCTAAAAAATATGATATTTTGGATTATTCTCAAAAGATAACTGCCTTGCTTCTATCAGTTTCCATTATTAAATGATTGGTCAAAGATGCCATTATCAATGATAACGTTATAAAATACTGAATAATGCAATATATCAATATTGGATAATACTATATCAGTTAACTTTAATACATAATAAATTTATAACTTACACTTAATGTTAAACACCAGTTGTGATAATTAACTGTAACAGGTTTGGTTGTCAAAATATTTTCAATTTCTTTTGGAATATTTTTAAACATCTTACTTGTATGAAAATCTGTACTAATAGAAAACAGAAATGAAATTGTTAAAATAATAAATGTATTTGTTTTGGTACTTAGCAAATATTTTTTATTTATATAGAAATTTTCATTATAAATTCTCTAATAGTTATTAAGGACTACTATCAATGCTGATATTTGGCTGGTACACATTGGTATGGCCATACTGGTACTAAATATATTCAAACCAGAGCTGGAGCTACCTATTATGTGCTTTGGCAAAACTGAAATTGCCCTTTCCCCTCATCTATCATAACACTTCTCAAATAAAACAAAATACAAACAGCATTATGGCAGGAAAATTAATCATATATGCAAATAAATCATATCTCTATTGAAAAATTATAGAAGTGCTTTTGATTTTTATTAAAATCCTCATCAGCTAATAAAAATCGAAAGTGCTTCTAAAATTTTCAGTAGAGATATGATTTATTTGCATATATGATTCAATTTCCTGCCATGGTGCTATTAACCACAAGAAAATGTCAACACTTCATAAATATATATAAGTAAGTACTGGTTCAATTTCATTCCCACATCTCAAGATTTTTTTTTTAGGAGGAGTCCTGGCTCAAACTTGTTGAACCCATTCTTCATGTGACAGTCAATCATACCACTTATTGTATACTGCTCAATTGTAGATACTTTAAATAGCCCTATAATTTACCATCTGAAGAAAATGGAAAGAGATGTAAAGCAATGAAAATCCTTTGATGGGCATTAGCTGTCTGGAATAAAGCTTGAAATGCACCCTCCTCTTAATAATTGTCAAATAAATGTTGCATTAAATAATATACAAGTTAACAACATTAAAACACAATTTAAGTACACTTGCCATAATTGGATTGTATGAACTCATTCTAGAATAGCATTCAAACTATATAAACTGCATCCTAGAACAAATATTTGAAACTGATACTTTTATGACCAAATATTAATAAATAAATTAACATATTAATTATAACCTTTATTTTTTGGCTCCTAAAAATTTAGTGACATTAAATTTTGTTTAAAATTTATTTAATTATTAAACCATTATTGAATTTTGCAAAAGCATATATTTTGTTCTGTGTTTCAGGATAAATATATAATATTTATCCTGAAACACAGAAATAAAAAAAAAAATTGTTAAAATTAAAGATATATTGATATTTAAAGCCATTTTACAACTGTTCTGAAAAATTATAAAAAGTTTTTAATTAAAACTTATTTTTTATGTAAAGAGTAACAAGAAAATGTAATAATAATCTTTTCAAATAATTCTGCATGTTTTTTTCGATACGAAAATTTTTCAGTTATGCATTCTAAATTCATTTTATCGCATAAATCATGTTCAATAACAATTAATGCTATACTGATTAGTCTTCCTGATCCAGCTTGAATGTAGATAATTTTTATAATTTGAATTTCGAGAACAATATTGGAATAGCTACTAAAATTTTTAAATCTATAAACAAATTGGATAATATTGATTCTAAATTATTTGAATAAATTTACTTTACTATACTATAGTTAAAAGTAACTGTGATAACTGTTCTATTTGGTAATGAATTAAAAATTACTGTATATTAGCCTCCAATTTCAGATATTCTGAAATAAGTTAAAAATAATAATTTTTAAATGTTACTACTATTGCTAACCTGACACCATATGTAACAATTGTTAGTTTAGTAGAAGCAGGGATATCACATGACACTCACTGTTATGTACTATCTGGTGATGTTTACCTTGCATATCGCCTTCTGTTTGCCTCGATTCAAACCTTTCTGTACCAGTTGTTAAATAGTAAAATAATAAGTAAATAAGTAGTAAAATTAATTAATATAAATTCTATTAACTCCATAATTGAGGATTAAAGTTATTTATATCCTATTTTTCTCAGAATCTTTTATAAATAAAAAAATTTCTAAATCTTTTTACATTCTGCAATTATTAATCCAGAAGTTTGTTTATTAATGGTTAGCTGTATATAAATGTTTAATCTTTTTATATAAGTGTTCCTCAACTGAAGATGGGATTGTTTTGATAACTCAGTCATCAGTTGAAAAAAATCCTAAGTCAAAAATGACTAACAATTATAATAATTTGTGTTAACATAAAAGTCTCAAATATTCATAACCATTTATAATCTAAAGAAGAATTATTGGAAAAAACAAAAGATGTTTGTATTCTAAACACACAATGTATTTATAGTTAAAGGAATGAGTTTTATTATTAAATATTATGTAACTATAAACTTCCTTTAACTATAAATTGGGGTGTGCCATGGGGCCAGGAATAATTGCTCATTATAAATTGTTATTTGTTATATTTGAGAACAAAAACATTTGGAGAATTCAACATGGATCTTCCAAGATAGTACAGGTATCCCTCCTATAACACCTACAACACAATTTCACTCTAACACAGTTTGAAAATTGTGGAAACCCTCATATAACATGGTGCTTCTACAACACGATTTTTACTTAACACATTTAGAAAATTATGTTTACTTCTCCTACAAAACATTTTCATTAATTTTTGTAAATTCATACTAGAGACACACAATACAATCATTGGGAGATACTTTGTTCATTGTAATCATTGGGAGATACTTTGTTAAAATTAGTCATAAATGCAAATTCACTAGTTCGCCATGCAGTATTTTTGATTTCGAGAGGGACAGTATGCAGTATTTTCGATTTCAATTTGAAATTGAGTTAATTGGAGACAATTGAGTATTTTGTGTTCCAAATGTTCGGTTCTTGGATAAAAAATAAGTTTTTATTTTTTCAATAGAGGAATGTAAAAGAGAAGAAAAGACTTTTTTATTCATAAATTTTTTTTTGAGTGTATGTTAAGGAATGATTGTTTTCTAGTAGGTTATATTACAAAATTTTGTAGAGCAGAAGATACATAAACTTTAAATGCAGAAAAAAGTTCAGAAAGTTTAGTTGATATTGTTAAAGGAAAAAACAAAATATAACTTAAAACTTTATCCGCCAGGGGAAGTTTGGCTTGTTCATTATTAATTAATAATCTATATTTTGTGCGATGTCATTTTTTATGGAAATAATCATTAATTGTGTCAATTTTTCTTGGGAAATCGATGATCAAAGATAAGATTTAATTAATTTTAATTCTGAGAAACTTCTTTTGGCATTAGCAACAAACTGGTATTGTTAATAAAATCCTTAATGCTATCCAAATATTTGAATAAAGATCTTATATTTTGTTCTATTTAATAAAATTTAGAACTTGTAGTGGTGTTATTTTATCAGTATCTTTAAAAAACTTTTTAATATTAGCAAAAACATTCACAAAACATTGTTGCATGATTCCTTGCTCTCCAGCCAGGGCACCAGGCAGTCACCCAGACCACTCACTGTTTAAATTATGTAAAAAAATAATTCTGTTTTACTATAATAATAATATTAATAATAAAACACAAAAATGTGCCAGCACCTTTTGGCACACTGAGTGAGTGGACACTCCATTCAATCATATGTTGAGCGAGCCTTGTGTGGCAGCATTTATAGTGAAAACTATTAAATTTCTTAAATAAAAGCAAACAATAAGCCAAAAAAGTAAGATAAATCATTTATTCAAAAACGTTTTCGGCTATCCACATAGCTTGCCTAACTGAGGCAGGCTACATGGATAGCCGAAAATGTTTTTGAATAAACAATTTATCTTACTTTTTTGGCTTGTCTGCTTTTATTTAATATCTAAAGTAAGAAATTTTCCTTATTAATTATTAAATTTCTACAGTTACTGATTTTTAGCTATGGATATTAAATTTGTTAATAATGAGTATCTTATTGAAATACATTATTTATATGATTAGGATAGGTATCAGGAGGTATCATATTAGGATAGGGATTAGGGATAGGTATTGTGAAGAACATAACTAGGGATATAAAACTCGAATATAAGCTCCACCACTGTTTATCCTATTTGACAGCATTGATATTGCACAGATAATAGCATACAACAGTAATCTTTACTTGATTATTTATCTTTAATACTTGATAGATATGGTTTGAAAACAATATATATACAATATTCTTTGATATGAATTGTTATTTTAGTTAACACCAAATTCAAATGATATTTAACATTCTATTCTGGTAACTGGTTTGTGATGTTTGTTTCAACTGGCTTCCTTTCTTCAATATTACATTTAATATCTCATTTAGCTCTAGTCATAGTATTAATTATTATTTTTTAATTGAGAGAATTAAATAAATTTTAATAATATTTACAAATATAAAACATATAATGTAAAATTTATAATAAAAATTATTTCTTAAAAGTAAACAATAAGCCAAATCATTTGGCTTATTGTTTACTTTTATTTAATATCTAAAGTAAGAAATATTTCAGTGTAAAAATTATTTCTAAAAGTATATTTTGTAATTACCATATTTATTCAATTAATTTTCTTCCAAATCTAGAATATATTAATATATCATACTGGCTTCAATATAAAACATTTTCTAAAAATCAACCATTCCTGAATATTCTTCAGGAATAGTTAATTCATCCAGAAAAATTCTGTGTAAATCAGGGGTGTCCAACCTTTTGTCTTCCTTGGGCTGTGACCCAAAGAAGACAAAAAGTTTGGACAAGGACATTTGAAGAAAAAATTGTCTTGAGCCGCACATAAAATATGCTAATTCTAACAATAATTGTTAAGCAAAAAAGTTAGTAAATAAGGTACAATATATAATATCCACTATGACAAATAAGCAAAAATGTCAGCATAATAATCCTTAACTTCTTTTCATTCAAAAATTTTTTAAAATCATTAAGCAGGTCAAGAAATAATCACTGAATAAGAAATATTTTAGAAAATAGAAATAGGAAATGTAGATAGGTATTTAAATAATAAAAATTTCATTAACTTCATTAAGTACATAAAAATCTCAATGTTTTAAGAAAGTTTACGATTTTATGTTAGGCTACATTCAATACAGCACTGGGCCACAAGTTAGACAGCCCTGGTGTAAATTAAAGATCATGTAAGTTTAACAATGCTTAAATTTTTTTTCTGTTTGTTAATGTAAAATTTTACACATTAGCAAATAGAATGTGAATGCAATATTAAAACATAATAAATACAGATGTGATGTTGAATTATATATTATACTCTATTTTATATATTTTTTATGATAAAAAATGTAGCAAAACATATTTAAGAATATTAGTTTCATTAGAAAACTACATAAAAATATTTAAATTATTGGAAAAATCATAGTTTAATTAGATTTTAAGGTTTATTATACAGATAGTCCTCAACTTACAACAGCGTTTCATTCCAACGTCTTTGTCATAATTTGATTGTGAAGTAAGTCAATGACATTTTTAATTCTTGATTTGTTTGATTTCTGATTTAATATTTAAATAAATTAAGTTTCTATTTAACTTAAAACATTTAAACAAAGCTTTCCTCATCTTCTTTTTTATCTTGGAATTTTCATCAATATTACTATTTCTTTTACTGAACATAACAGAGTTACAGTAAGATACAGGAATAAGGCTTTGCTTGCCAATTAATGATGTTGCCATGCATATACAAAAGCAATGTGATATATGTATGTATATGCAAGCGGCAAAGTTGAAATAGGGAATTTTTAGTAATAATTTTTGGTCATTGTAAGTGTGAATTGTCGTAAGTCAAGGACTACCTGTAATTTAATTAAACTTCATCTGATATTTTTTAGATTCAAATCATAAATAAATAATAAATAATTATAAAAAGATATTTTTTTATGCTTTACTAAAACATGTCATTCAGCTATTGATATGATTTAATTGTGGTTGTTTTGCAAAGTTAGATGTTACAAAATAAAAATACAAATACATTTGCATTTACATAAGTAAGAATGTTTAATTTTACAAACATCTTTAAATAAGAAATTTATTCATGAATACAGTCACCCCAAGTTATGTAGGTGGATCAATCTGTGAAACCCTACATAAGTCAAAACATATGTCAGAACTTATGTTATACAATACTAATCTACTAATGTGCCACAATGATGTAACACTAAAAATAATTACAGGTACCCCTTCTATAACACGACTTCCTACAACAAGGTTTCGCTCCAACACGATTTGAAAATTGCGGAAACCCTCATATAACACGGTACTTCAACAACACAGTTTTTACGTAACACATTTAGAAAATTACATTTACTCTTACATCACAAAACATTTACATTAATTTCTGTAAATCCATACTAGGGGGACACAATACACACACAAATGTAATCATTGAGAAATACTTTGCTAAAATTAGTCATAAATGCAATTTTGCTAGTTGGCCATGAGAGACGATATGCAGTCTACTTTCGATTTCGATTTGAAACTGAGTTAATTGGTGACCATTGAGTATTTTTTTTTTTTCCAACAGATGATGCCACATTCCATTCACTTAAGAATACTATGTGATAGGGTGAAACAAATCCTTCCACAGGCTGCCCACCCCTGCAGAGGGGTCAGCCGGATTGTGGAGGATGGGGATTGACAGACCGGGCCCAGACCCCATGATAAATATTTTCAAGGGGTGGGACCCGAGATTCAAACCCGCGTCCTCCAGAGTGGAAAGCCAAAGCATTTCCATGCAGTCAATCCGGCCGACTAGTATTTTGTGTTGCAAATGTTCAGTTCTTGAATAAAAAAAATAAGCTTTTATTCTGTGATAGAGGAAGGTGAAAGAGCAGAAAAACTTTTTTATTCATAGATTTTTTTGGTGTGTGTTAAGGAATGATTGTTTTCTAGTGGGTTTAGCATAGATTACAAATGTTTTAAAGAGAGCAGAAGATACACAAACTTTAAATGCATACAAAAGTTCAGAAAGTGAAGTTGATATTATTAAAGAAAAAAAAAACATTCTTATTTTAGTGAAAGTGGCAGCATTTCCATGCAGTCAATCCGGCCGACTAGTATTTTGTGTTGCAAATGTTCAGTTCTTGGATAAAAAAAATAAGCTTTTATTCTGTGATAGAGGAAGGTGAAAGAGCAGAAAAACTTTTTTATTCATAGATTTTTTTGGTGTGTGTTAAGGAATGATTGTTTTCTAGTGGGTTTAGCATAGATTACAAATGTTTTAAAGAGAGCAGAAGATACACAAACTTTAAATGCATACAAAAGTTCAGAAAGTGAAGTTGATATTATTAAAGAAAAAAAAAACATTCTTATTTTAGTGAAAGTGGCAAGGAAGATATAATTATCATATGAATGTTATAATATATAGGCTGTATACTTTTTCTTTTCTTTTGTTTTACGTATATTGTTTTTTTAAGGGCTTATATATATTTTTTCTTTTGTTATGTTTCGTGTTATTAACATTCTTAAAAAAAATTGTTTCTTATGTGGAACTAAAGAAAGTTATTTGTTTTGAATTGGTTTTGGAATGTAATCTGGAACTAAAGAAAGTTATTTGTTTTGAATTGGTTTTGGAATGTAACTTTATTTTTTGTATTGGCTCCGGGTCTATATAACATGGTTTCACATAGTAGAAAAGGGAAAAGCCTACCCAGCCCAAGCATCATGACCAACAATGATCTAATGTGCACACGGTTTCACATAACATGTTTTTAAGGAACCTATCTACCATGTTATAGAAGGGATACGTGTATATTAAAGAATAAGCATATATGCATGGTAAAGAACTGCTTACCATCTTAGAGGATACAGATTAAATTCCAAGTCCCACACCTCAGTTTTTCTGGATAGGTCCAGGTTTGGTCCAAATTGTTACTTAAAATAATCCTATGTAAGTACAGGTCTATGCATGTTGGATTTATGTAAGTCAGGAATTACCTGTATAAATATTCAATAGGATGATATTTTCTGCAGAGGTCCAAATTAAATACAAGATAGTTCTCTTCAAATCATCAAAATCATATCAGTGTGATTATAACTTGGAAATGTATTTATGAATTGCCTACTATCATTATTCATTACAACACAATAAATATTATATTAAACCAAACAAACACAAAGCTGAAAGAATCAAGATACAATATGAATATTGCTGTTATATCAGACTATTGCACATAGACTCATATGCATATGGATTGCATTGACCAATTAGAGAGCTTATCAATTACATCATGGTTGTAATGTTGATGATATCATAAATTGAGATAACCTGTAATTATATACACTAAAAAGATACAAACAAAGATTTAAGCTTCTGATTTAGATTTAATGAAAAAATATATATTTTCTATCAAAGACTAAATGAAGACAACATTAATTCACAAAATATTCAACACTGCACAATAATCATTAATTAATGAAATTGATCCATTATTACTCATATTTAAATTGTTATTATTCAAAAGATTGAGATTGTTATTCATACTTTTCATTCATATATTTCTGCAATATATTATATTTAAATGTATCATGTAGAAATTTTAGATGGTCTTTATCATACAATATTCCCAGGTATGAAATATAGTATTTTAAAACTTTTTTTAGCAAAAATATGTTTAATATGGTAATATGGAAATAAATAAAAAAAAAAAGATAACATAATACAGAATAATGAATTATAAAATTTCTGAAAAGGATTATTTCAAGAAAAAATGGCATATTTTTAAAGCAAGATGTAATTAATTTCAATGATGCTGAATTATCATTAGTCTATGAAAATATTTCATAAGAAATACATAAAATTAATTTTTCTATTTAGTTTATTTTAATTATTTTAAATATTTTTTCCATTATTTTATTATACATAAATAATTTTAAGCTTTCAAATTATTGTATTCCTCCTTTTTGTACAGAACAGATATTTTCATATAGCATGCTGTTAAATATTCATTTTGTTTTTCCAGATTTTTCTTCTTCTTTCATTAAAAGAAAAATAGGATATGATTTGTTCAAACTTCAAATCAGGAAAATATCATGTCTTCTGATTTAGAGGCTAAGAATGATAGTAATAAGAAATAGAAGTTGTTTGATAAATTCATAGTGAATATTGTGAATTAAAAATATTCATAAGAAATATGAATCTTATTGAAATTTATTATGAATTTTCATTGAAATAAATATTAAAATTATGAATGTAACTCTACTTTTTGTATTGGCTCCAGGTCTCATATAACACTGTTTCACACAACAAGTGTTTTTCAGGAACCTATCTACCATGTTATAGGATGATACCTGTAAATGATTTACTATATTGCCATGAAGCCATCTGGCAGACTGTAAATTTTTAGTAAAACAGATGAATATTTCTATTCAATAAGTTGTGAAAATAGCTAGGTTTAAATATCATAAGGGCAATCATAAGCTTGGATTATCATGCCAAATGAATATGTAGAGAAATACTTATATTTATCTCTTTATATAAAATAATTTGTTTTTCTTAGAGAGTTCACAATTTAATTCTGAACAATAGCTATAAACTAGGAAATTTTTATATTTTTGTCTATCTGTTCTTTATGTCTTGCTTCACCTGTAAATTTTCAGGAGATGCATTTAGAGTATGATTTATATAATAGATTATTTTAATTAAGCATATTGTTTTTGATTAGGATTCCAATCATGTTTTATTTGATATGACAGAAATATTGATGATGTTAAGATATTATTTTTTATAATTATATGAATAATTTTTTTATAACCAAATAAGGGAATCTGAAACATTTTATAGATCATCTTTTTGATAAATGACTTCATGATCAATTTAATCTTCTCAGCTTGCTTGATAATTTTCCAAAAATTTTATAGAATAATCAACAAGTTTTAACATTTATTTAAAATATTTGTGGGTCAAACAATTCATGTAACTCAAATTTAGACTAATAATTAAAATGTAGTCTGATTGAAAATTTTTAAATATTAAATAATAAATATTTAAATAAAAATAATATCTGTACCTTTTGTTTTATTTAATGGTAAAGCAACATCATAAACTGAACACCGCTTTAACATGTTTTTATTAATTGCTAGATAACTAAGTAGCTCAAATCCTAGACAAGTTCCCCATAATGGAAAATAATCTCCTTTATCATTTGCCTATGTAAAATATTCACAGAATAAATAATTTCAAATTAATAAATGCTATAGAAAAATTAAATAAATAAATTAAAAAAAATTCTATTTTATTTTTGGATTTGAGATTTTTTTTAAATATTTTACCTTAACAGACAGATCAAAAATAATTTTTCCAGCTTTTCCATAACCAGACAATACTATATCAGCTCCTCCTCCAGGAAAAAGTATTCTGTATAAATTATCAAAATTATTATTTTAAAAGAATGGAAATTCAACTAAATTTTATAATTTTTAATTTTCTTACCCATTCAGAGAATAAAAAAGATGTTCATAATATTCTCGTGTCTGATTTACCCTAAATATCAAAAAATTTAATTATTATTATTATTATAAATAATTAGGATTTTACAGTAGATTCCCAACTTATACAGTCCAAAAAATTTATGTAAATTGAACAAACTGTGTAAGTCCAACAATGTTTAAATTTAATATACATGCTTGAAAACATTAGAAAGCAGAATGGCCAAATAAAAATTATTAGAATACTTTAAGTATAGATAAGGAAATGTAAGGCCATAAATGATATTTCAACAAAAAAGTAAATTATTTAATAAAATTTTTACTAGCATTTTATGGAAATTCAACAAAAACAGACCTATGCATCTTTGAAACTACACAAATAATGACCTACTGCATTTGAAATTCAATTTTTGTATTCTGCAATATAAAATCTATGTATTATTAGTTTTGTTTCATAATAAAACTATTTGTTTCTCAGAAAAAAAGATTGGTAAGAGTATAAAATCCCTGTCAGCATAGAATTTAATATGAATTCTATTTATTGCAACATTTTTGATAGGTAGAATATTCATGTTTGTTTTTTTCAATTATTTTATAAACTTAATCATCAAATAAAATTATCAAATATGTAAACAATACTTCACACCATGCATAATCTTACAGTTCACCTGTCATAACAACAAGCAGAATTTGTCACACTTACTATAAAATGGGTAATTTCTATAGACTAGATTTCTTATAGATCATTTTAATGTATAATAAACACTTTTAACTGTAGTGTACTTATTTGAATTTCATTCTATCATATTTGATGGTGCTAATGCCAAATTATTAGTTCATTACATATTAAAAATGGAGACATAAAAGAGGAGAGATGGAGAATATTCTTAGCTTTTCTGCTTTATATATAAATATAAAACAAATAACTTCAGTTACACAGAGAATTGTGTAGCTGAAGAAAGTGTTTGATGAGATCCAATAATTTTGGAGTCTTATTGTTATTAAGAGCTTAATTCTTTCATCTTATCATACAAATATGTTGTTTAAATGAGAAAATTATTATTAAATTGATATTAAATAAATTACTAACAATATTGGAACAACTCTAGCTCCTGCAGCTTCTAAAAATTTTACATAAGAAGCAGGGATATAACTTGATCCAAATTTTACTTCTTTTCCAAATTGTTTCTGAGATAAAACTCCTATACAATAAATAAATTATTAATTATATGAAAGCAAATAAATGCTAATGATAAAATTCACGTAAAAATAATTCAGTTAGCTTACCAATAATAGGACGTTGGTTAAGTGGCTGACAATAACAGAAAAAAATAAGAGTTAATAAAACTATGACACACTTCATTGCGGGTTAATAGCTTTTAGGGGACGGAAATATCTAAAATAAAATGACGGACTTTGTCATACAGTTTGATAGATAACGTGTAAAATATCACATCTGTATTTCAGATATAAAATAAAAATTTTGATTACGAAATAATCTAAACGCAATACTGAATATGATTAATTGATTACAGTATAACTAAAAGTGCCATATAAGCTAATTAACTAACTTTTGAATTTTAATGATAATTCACGCATGGTTACAATAACATTTTTTATCATCAAGCCAAATTTCCATTGTTTTTTAATTTCCCCGAGGACAATGTTTATCAAATTATTATTTTTTTCATCATATCGGTAAATGTCGTGCATGCATATCGATGCAAAATTTCAGTAGAGCAGTATTGTTAGGAAATGGAATTTTATATTTCCCGGTATTCCCTCTGGCCTCTGCAGCAGAACTACGATATTATTAAAAATATTTTTATATTTTTCACAATCAAAAGTAATTTTTATAAAATAATATTTTTTAGTAAAGTGAGACAGAAGCATTCACTTAAAATTTAAAAGCTTACAAATTTGTCTTAGTAAGTTGTGTATGCATGAAATTTGAGTGAATGCTTCTTACATATCTTTTCAAATAGACCATATATTTATATATGTTTTTCTTTCTCAAAGTGACGTAAGTAATTTAAATTTATTATTTACAAAAAAGGAATAAATAGATACTGTTTGTCCGATCCTGAGAGTAAAAGTACTCATCAGGTGGGATAAAAGTATTCACTTATTTAAAATATGATATAAAAATCTTTTATGAACTAATAAATATACAATATATATTGTCATTAATAATCACGAAGAATCACATAAGTAGCAAAAAAATTTTTTATAAATTAGCTATTTTTTTAATTTTAATTGTTTTTCCATATATTTATATATGTTTTTCTTTCTCAAAGTGACGTAAGTAATTTAAATTTATTATTTACAAAAAAGGAATAAATAGATACTGTTTGTCCGATCCTGAGAGTAAAAGTACTCATCAGGTGGGATAAAAGTATTCACTTATTTAAAATATGATATAAAAATCTTTTATGAACTAATAAATATACAATATATATTGTCATTAATAATCACGATGAATCACATAAGTAGCAAAAAATTTTTTTTTAAATTAGCTATTTTTTTAATTTTAATTGTTTTTTTTCTTGCAATAGCTCTGCATTGCATATTTTCTATTTGTTTCCTGTTTATAATCTCTAAAAGGCGTAAAAAGAAATAACTTTTACGATAATTTAAAACGAACATTTTATAATTTATTTATATTTCAATTCAACTTTTAATATAAGTGAAATATAAGTACACACTAGGTATTTTTGCTTCATCAGATTAATAGCGTAATCTTGTCCAACAGTATCATTTATTTAATAATGCCGTCATTTTTCAACCGAGAATTACTGAACTAGGTATTTTTGCTTCATCAGATTAATAGCGTAATCTTGTCCAACAGTATCATTTATTAGATAATTTAATAATGCCGTCATTTTTCAACCGAGAATTACTTGTATAGTACTGTATAGGTAATTCTCGGTTTATGAGTTCTTACTTTAAGGCTGAACTCACACGTACCACAGCAGAATCACATCACGACCGCAAAACTGTGGTCGATTTGTGGATGTTCGGGAATTATAATTATATTAATATAGAAACACATAATCTAACTCACACGGATCACGCGTTGCAACAGCCGTTGAAACCGATTTCAGTTAGTGGTCCGTCTGAGTTAGATTATGCGTTTCTATATTAATATAATTATAAATCACGACCGTCCACAATTTTGTGGTCGTGGTGTAGTACGTGTGAGTTCAGCCTAAGAATTCCTGGAATTCAGAATTTTTTCAAATATGAAGTATCAAAAAAAATCGAAGATGTGAACATTAATTGCAATAAATAAATACTAAATATTCATAAAAAGATGTTTCAAAGCACGCACCTATCTATGGAATGCAGTATGAATGAGTTTGTAGCAAAAACTCTGTCTCTGCTACGAAATCTGATAAATCAAAATGGCCGACAGAAAGCAGAAGTAGCGCGCATTCTGGTTGCCATAGTTTCACCGGAAAATTATATAAATAATTTTAATTCCTGCATTTTGCCTAATGTTATTATTCACTGTATAAAAGTTTATCGCGGATCCCGGATGATTTTAGATAGTCCGGATCCCGGAATTAAATGACTTTTAATCCTGGGATTTTAGGATTATTTTATAATATCACTATATATAAATATCTCTTTATTTATACATTATATTACAGGCATTAATATTACTTAAATAAAAATAAAATTATATGCCTTTAAATTTTTCATATTTTTCTTACATTTATTAAATTATACGATTAAGAAATATCACATAAAATTGATCAGAAATATCGGGATCGGCAAGTCTCCATCGTACATTGCGACGCTGCTACTGCAATTCATCAATTCATTATAATTTTTATAGTTAACGGCATAATTTAGTTATGCAAAAATTTTTAAATTTCAATAGGCATTATATAAAAAGAAAATATGAATTAATGTTTTCTTTATATAACTTTGGCATTTAATAAACAACGGAAATTTTATATTGCACCTAATTTATAAAGTAACTATAATCAACCGACATAACTTTGGCATTTAATAAACAACGGAAATTTTATATTGCACCTAATTTATAAAGTAATTATAATCAACCGAAAAATATAATATTTTAGAAATTCAAAACAGATAATGCGGTTTTTATAAATATCAATTCTAAGTTATAATTGCACTTTATAATATATGAAACCTCAAGTAGGCCAAGAGTAAATACATAGAAAATCAACAAAGCGCTTAATGTGCATTATAAGATGCCGATCTTTATTTAAAGAACCAAATACAGGTATCCCTCCTATAACACCATAGATAGGTTTCTGAAATATGCCGTGTTGTGTGAAACGGTGTTATATGAGACCCAGAGGCAATACAAAAAGGAGAGTTACGTTCCAAAACCAATTAAAAACAAATAACTTTCTTTAATTTCACATAAGAAACTTAATTTTTTCTTAAGAATATTAAAAACACGAAAAATAAAGAAAGAAAAAATATATACGTAAGACCCTAAAAACAACATATAATGGTACCTTCGTTAACGACGACAACGTTCCAGCGGGACCGTCGTTAACCAAAACAATCGTTATCCAAAGCACGATTCTCCATAGGATTTAATTGAAAATTGGTTAATTCGTTCCTGTAACACAAGTCTTTCTTGGTGTTGGGATTTTTTTTTCCGTCAGTGTATTTTAGAAATTCAAAACAGATATTGCGGTTTTTATAAATATCAATTCTAAGTTATAATTGATTTGGCGATTGGTTTGATGATGGTATGAGACGCAATTCCTGGTAAGTTATTAATTTAGATGATGAACAACGATGTAAAATATGAAAATAAATATTTCTTAAACAGTTAGTGTTAAGTTAGTATTGTGGTTATTCATCGTGAGGTTAGCTAATGGCCGGAATCTCACAAAGCAAGAACCAATTTCCATATTTTATATAGAGTTAATACTTCGAATAGCGCGAGAAATTCGTGGAACCAATTATTCGCAATAATCGAGGCCTACCTGTAGATTCAACGATTATTATACAGATGAGATTTGATTTTGCCTTTTGATGGCGAACGAACAAATACACGCACTCGCCGATTTATTGTCTATATTAACTTTTAGATATTATATAAATTGAAAATTAAATTTCTATAAAAGTGATATACTCCGATAAAATTTAAAAATAACACTAATTCTGTGATATTAAATTAATTAAATATTTGAATAATTTATTTTACGGCAACTAGAAATTTATAGTAAGCTTATTTTTCTTTTCGAGATTTTTAATTTTTATTTCAGATCCATTTTCGGATTTTCTCTATTATGTTTATTTTATCATTTTTGTGTTCGAAATTTCACATAAAATATTTGTTAAAAATGCTTTTGCTAATTAAACTAATGTTCTAAATTTCCTGCATTTTATATTCATATAACATACGTTAACACGCGCTGTAATTGATTTGTTGAATATGGTAGTAAACGTGTATTATTCTAACATGTTCGGGAATAAATCTTTAAAGCATTACAACCCAAATTGGCTTAGTCTCTATGGGATACATTGTGTTTTATGTGTAATTTTAAATGAGATTCTAATGTATGCATAACCTTGATCCCAGATTTATAATTACCCCTGTTTAAAAAAAAATTTTAATGACTTTTTTTCGTGTTGACACTATAAAGAATCAACACGAAAAAACTATACAAAATTATATATCAGAAATGCTTGCCAATGAAATATTTTATTTTGCTCAATTTAAAAATATATGTTAATATTATATATACATTATAACTTGTTAATGTTCTGCAGAAAAATTACACAATTAGTCTGAAGTTTTTACATTTCTGCTACTTTCTCTCTCTTTTTTTTTTTTTTTTTTTTTTTTTTTTTTTTTTTTTTTTTTTTTTTATTTTTTTTTTTTTTTTTTTTTTCTGTATGTTAATCTAGAAATATGTATAAAAATTTTATCTGTTAAAATAAATAAAATATTATAATTTTTGGTTTGTCTACTTTACTAAGAATTTTAAGTTTTATGAATCCAGTAACTATTAAGAAAGATTAAACGAAAATCCTTCCATGCCAAGTTTATTTGAATTTAACTCTTCTTTATGACTGGCTAAGACTATTCAATGACCGTTGCTTAAGGAAATTTATATAAGAAAATATCTTTCCAATCAGATATTTCTTTGAAAGTTTCTCAAATTCAGTAAGACAAAATGTTCTCTTTTATATCGTGTTCATTTATAAGAAAGTTAGTCAACCATTATGTGGTAATTTAATAAACGAAATTCTTATAGGAACGTTATTGTGAGAATTTAAATTTTTAGAAAATTTAAAAAAAATAATTTATATACCAACTGTACTCTAGATAAAATAGAAATACATGCCAGCTTTTATACAGTATTAATAATTAAATAATATCTAGAGACAATATGTTGATAATAGTTTAGATCTACTGATATTACTGTTATTGTAGAGAAAAATAGATAAGAAAATTTATTAACTATATTAAACTTGTGAAATATTTGTATCAAAATTTATTATCGCATACGATTAACAAATTATATACAGAATAGCTTAATTTATTCAAGAAAACAAAAATATAAAAACAAATTTTATATATAGTATAGGCCTACTGTATATATTTAAAATATGTTTCACACAATTAATGCATTGTTTATTGGGAATATTATTATTATTATTTTAACACACTATGAGATATTTTATTATAATTTTCACAATAAAAATCTACCTTAGTAAACTTTTCAATATTATTTGATTTTTATTACAACAATTACAGTACTGTATATCAATATAAGCTGGAAAACATAAAATAAATCATAAATTTTAAAGTTTAAGCATGCATAAAATTATCTTTTAAAAATACTGTATTGCATCTTTTATTGAATATGCTTCGTTTATTTTAGAATAACTAAGTGAGTCAGAGAATAAATGTTTCCACGGCTTTATGTATTCAATGTTTCAAAAATTCCAGTCGATTTTTTTCCAAATGAAAATTCTATATCATCATCAAAATTTTGAATTATTAACAAGCTTCAGTCAGAAGTCATAAGCAGTTTTCAAAAGATAAATATTTTTATATAATTTTACATAAGTGAAAAAATTATTGCTTAGTGTATTGTCATTATTTATAAATTTTTTAATTTTATCAAAAAATTAAAAAAAAAATATTAATTCACGAAAATAATGCCGATCAACTTATATTTTTGACTAAAGTCAACAATGGTTTCTGATTTATTTTAAAAAATATGCATTGTGATTCTGTTTATTTAATATTAATATTGTTGTTCAAGTTAAGCTCAAACTTTATTAAATCAAATCAAATATAATCTAATTAATCTTTCGTATCGAAAGCATTATAATAATCACTTAATTGTGTTAGTCCATCTGAGTATCCTTGTGTTAGTCCTCTTGTTGGGTTCCAATAACTTTAATGAAAAATCCATATAATAGTATGAAGCTATTTTAGATATTTCACATATTACCGCTACTCACTCAATATATTTATATAAGTATCAATCAGAAATAAATGAAATATTTCTGTTCAACGAAGAAATGCGTTATCGATTAAGTAGTGTAAAAATTATAATTGTCTTTATAATTTATAAATATATACTAAAGCTAGCGCAAATAAATCTTGTAATATACGTCTAGAGATAAATAGACACATAATACTGTATATAATTTTTTATAACAACTATTTAACCGTTTAATGTACTAAAATAATTTCATTATTATGAACTGGTCATCAATATTGATAATAAAAATATACATGTGATCTGAAATGGGCAGCGCCGTACAATAATTTTGTTTTTATGGAAATAAACATTTAATTTTTTTTAATATGTGAAACAAAATATAAACAGTTGCCATATTTTTTCTATTCTAAGGTAGAGCTTTTTAACTTTTTTAAAATCGAATGCATCTTATGATTGGTGTCAAAACAAATTTTTCACGGTCAAATTTGAAGAAACAAATCATCGTTATTTAATTGGAAATAACAGGAATTTCCCAGAAATAATTAATATTCAAATAACAAGACAAAATATTTTTTAAAATTTCTTTGCAGTTAATTAATTAATTATTAATGAAGAGGAAAATCTATCGGACACATAACGATCGTCGAAAGCGTTAGCATTAATCTTATATATCAGATAAATGCATAATAATCGTTGATATTAACCAAAACCATCGAAGATCGCATAAACTTTATTGGAAATATCGGAGATCGCTATGTCTACATAATACAGTGATTCCTAACATTACAATGCTTTTTTTATATAACATTTATATCAAAATACTAAAAATTAACATTTTGTATTATATAGGCATAATATACGAAATAATGCTTTATCTATACCTTATTTTAATATTTAATAATAATAGGAATAATAAATGGAAATTTTATACTCCATATTATTTATGAAGTGGGTATGTTAACATTCGAGAAAATTTGTTGCATTAATTTCTTTAAAATATAAAATTGTTATTAATTAAATAATAACTGTGATTAGCTTTTAATCACAGTTTAAAATAACATTTTATAATACGTAGAAACTGAAGTAATACCGCAAAAAAAGAAATGTATTGTAAATCTGCCAAATGCTTGCAACTTAGAACCATAAACAATATGGTGACGGACTTCCGATACAGACTATCAACTTTTATTTCAGAATTTGAAATATAAAAGTCTTTTTATTTTTTGTATTGTTAATACTTTTTATAAATTTTGTTATATAATTAGGCTATTACAATATTTTTATTATAGGTTTACAATAAAATTTGAATAATTTTCGCTTCGTACTTCCATTGATGAAAATAGAAAAAAATTACGTGAATAATCGATAAATCAATGACTTATTAGAATTGAGGAATTACAGTACTATATTTATTATTATGAAAATAGAATAGAAAATAGTAACTAATATCGAGGTGTAAAACTTTGATGAACAACAGTTATTTTATATTAATGTAAAATTTTACGAAACTTCTACCGAATAACTGCATCATTAATATATTTTACGTAAATGATGATGCCATTATCAGGAATTCCAACAGTCTTTTATTCACTAGAACATTGTTAATGAAAAATAAATAAATAATCAATAAAAAGTTTAATTGTAGCAAATATCATCTTCAGAAACAATGTTGTTAAGCTTATTTGATTATCGATCTGGAAATATCCTTTGGTTGAGTTAGAATCATGGATGAATAAAATTTGTCATGGACAAAGATGATTAGGCTACTTCTATTGTCGGTAGATGTTTATGGTTGTTAAAACGAATAAACGTGAAATATTAATGTTGAAAGTTAAATTAAATAATAATTAAAATGGAAATAAAACAATGTAATGTTTCGTGAAGCAATTGAGAAATATTTGATTTCTCCACAAGTTCGCCTTTATATACACTAGTAATCTATAGTCCGGAACAATTTAAGCTAATTTTACTTAATTTATTTAAGCTAAAAGCTTTTTATAATATAATTCTTATACTCACTTAACGTATTTTCGTTTAACATATAGATTTACCGGTTCCAATTACAGTGGTATGTTATAGTAGGGTGTATCTGGTATTCGTATTTTTGCTATCAAAAAGAGTGATTATATAAAATATGAAATAATTATTTCCATATTAGCTTTGAATCGTTGTATTTTTAAATTCATTCTTTTATAATACTTTACAACAAAAAATACTTTGCATTTTTTATATTTATATTTTAAAATCATGATAAAGAATGAATGCGCTATATTAACTATATTTTATTTAATTATGAAATATTTTATTAAAATCTATAATTGATTTAAGCAGTTTGACTGAATTTGTTATAATTTATATAACTAAATATATAATATATGTACTATAATCCTATTTTGAATATGTCTTATAAAATTTTACATAACTTGAATAAATGAAAAAGTTTTAAACTTAAAAATAATAAAAAAAATTGATGATAAAAAATATTTTTGAAATAACTTAGAAATTGAAAAACTGTACAAAAAGATCTAGAAAAAAATTAATCGTCTTCCATAGATGTCTTATATTCTGTATCGATTAATGATATGGTATTAAAAAATTTGTAATAAAAACTAACTTTCAGTCGCATAAATTTTGTAAAATTCAATTAAATAAATGAAAAGTTATTAAAAGATCCTCAAAAATTTGAACGTCGATTACTTTGAAATGGTTGAATTCACAGAATTAAAAGTCCTATATCAAGTTCCTATTTATTAACATGGTCTTCCTTTAAATTTAATTAAAATTCATTAATTATTTCAAACAATATCAAGAGAATATGTCAGAAGTTTGAACTACCATTATTGTTAAATATTGAATTTTCGGATTAAAAATGCTGTGTCGAATCAATCTTTATAGGATTTCATAAAATTCTACAAATCAATTTAATACAGTACTGAGGAGACACAAATAATTAGATCTGATGAAATCATCATACTGTCTCTTTGTCTGTATCCTCTATAACAATTTTTGAATTACTTACAGTGATAGAATGTTGCGAAAGTACTTTTCTTTTACTTTCCATTGATCAGTATAAAAAAGAAACCTTCAAAAATATATACAGTATATATAATATAGTTTTTAAATCTAGATAAATAACTTCATCCATCAATCTCTATTATTGAAGATTATCCAAAGAGCTCCATCGTCAGTCATAAAGGAAATGACGATACCATTGTATAATTCATACGGAGGTAATCTTGTCATTAATCCATTTCGGACATACTGAATCAAAATCATTATTTAATCTCAAAATGTAATGTATTTTTAAGAAATATTGCGTAAAAATGGATGCCATGGATGTTATAACATTTTGTTTTATAATCACGTGTAATTTTCTTTCCTGCATGTCATGTTTTAAAATACTTTATATAAAATATACTTTCTAAGATTGTTTCAGACCAAACACAGTGTTAAAATGAATATTATTTCCCTCCACTTTATACATAGATATTAAATAATAAGGCAATTCCGAAGCCCTCTATAATTCGCCCATATTTATAATGGAATCGGCCAAAAGGAATGAGATGTAAACTGGTTTCAGGTCCTTCCTAAAATATCTGTAAGGCTGTATCTTGAATCCTTTAGATTGAAGACAAATTAATTGAAATAGGAATTTCTGCTCTTTTTTAATTGCATATTCGATTCAATTTTCATATATTCTTAAGGCCTATATAAAAATTAGATATCCAAAACGTTTTAATAGCAAAAAGTTTTATTTTAATAAATCATTTGCAAATTTTTCGAGACCAAGAAAAACTTGTTCTCTAAAATCTTATCTCTTAGGTTGTGTTAGACTATCGTGAAGAATTAAAATCATAATTTTATATTTGATTGCTGCCACATTAATATTTTGTTGCTTAATATTAATTAATACAATATAGCTTTTGTACAATGATTTAATATATTATATTTGATAGCTGATTACGAGCACATACTTTCCGTTCTTAATTTATTGGTTTCAGTTTATTTTCTGAAAACAACATGAAGTACTTATATATCTACTTGTTTCAATCTATAAGAAGAATAGATTCATTCAATTAATAATGAATTCTTCATTTAACTATTTATTCAAATATGTAATATTCAAGCAGCATAAGTCAAATCGTAGGACCATAAAAGAGCGTAACATATGATCTAACTAGAAATTCCAGAATGAAACAATGGATTTATTAGATTATTTGAGCGATATTACTTACGTTAGGATCTTCACTCTTTTAATAGAATACTAAAAGCGAAACTCAAGAAGTTTAATATTCTGCACAAATACTTAGATTTCTCCTTACGTGTTTCTTCCTATTCTTCATCTGATTACATCATATAGCACAAAAAAAAGCACGCAATCTTTTGAAAGACAAAAATTAGATCTCATCTTACCTTATTCATTGACTTATCTTCAATTTCAAGGCTTTGTTATGTTATTGTCTGCTGTTCTACATAAGAATGAATAGGAATCATGAAAGTCTAATCATTGAAACATGAACTATTTCTGTGCTTTGAGTTTTTAAAAGTTCTGTCACCTCTTGACATATTTATTGTAGATGGATACGATTAGAATATTACGTTTACTGTTCTTGTTTGTTTAATTAGATTTCTATTTATATATGAGTAATGTATAGTGCTTTAACACTGGGTGTACGAAATTTAAATATACATAGCAACATCCGTTTTTCCATCTTGGTTATGTATTATGAAAGTGTGATAAATATATTTATGCTATTGCTCTATTATACATAAGTTGTAGAGATTTTCGGCTTTGGTGGTCGTAAGCATGATATTATCAGGCGAAATGCTGAAGATTCTAACCACCGAGTCCCAAGAGAGTCTCTAACTTATTTCTCTTCACAAACTTCGCGTAAGTAAAGTTACTTCTCGTTTTTGATGCAATATGTATTTATTTATTTCTAACTTTATCATAAAGCACGTGTAAGTATCATTAACAAAATCCTATTTATTATCTAGATATATTTTATTTATTTATTATCTTGGTTTTAATAATTTATTCATTAGCTAGCGTATTTTTTGCTCGTGTTATTGCACGAATAAATTGAATACTGTATAGTCGTACGAAGAAATATTTATTTTTATAAACGGAAGTAGGTCTATATCTAATTAAAACTGTCTTTTCTTAATTGATATTCAATTTTAAAAAAACTATTTTTGATCTAGGAAGTGAATATAATATCTGCCAATAATTCAGTTTTATTTAATTTTTTTGTAAAATTTAAATAGTGAATGTTTTTCAATATAAACATCTTTAATAAATAACAATAGTAGTATTAATGAAACAGTATAATTCATTAATTTCAATAAAAAGAGTGGGTTAGTCTTTTTTTAAGAAACAGAAAAAAACATTATACTACATCTTTGAAATTACTAGGAGAAATAGCATTTGAACTTTACTTGAAAATCATTTGTTACATTTTTTTAATTTTTAAAAGGCTGCAATAAAAATATAGGCCAAATAAAACTTTTACTGGAAGTAAATAACCTTATAGCCGTTTTTTGCAAAAATAAAACTCTTTAAAAGATTATATCTTTCTTGTGCTATAAATAGTTTCAAATGTATAAAAATTTTAAAATTTCAACTAACAAGAACACATTAAGACTTCAAAATTAGCACTCCTATAGCTTGGATAAAAAGGAACGGTCATCTAAAATTTTTGAATAATCTGTAATGTTTTGTTTTTGAGATATTTCAAGGATCTATATACATGAAAACCGAAAAACAATTACATATACATTATTGTTGTAAAATATATCTAAAATTCTTTCAAATAACTGCCATCACACGTAACAAATATTGGTAGTTTCAGAGACATTGTCATTTTAATGCGTTTAATGCCTCCATTTCGTCACATCAATTACTATTCTCAAAATTAATAGACATAGCCTTTGATAATAAATTTCCTAAAGTTCGAATGATGGACGATATATGGTTCTCGAGATATTTTGTGAACCGATGTTCAAAGTTGTTACAATATTCAACTTTATATAATAAATGGCTTTAAAACAGTGAACAACTGAACAATATTAATTAGAACTTTAATAAAATTGTAAGATTTACAATAGATGATTAAATAATAATATATTCAACAATTATTATAAAACTAATTTTAAAGTCCATTTTTTGAGAAAATTATACGCCATTGTAAAATGCCTAATTTGTTAATAATAAGAAAGTTTTCTTAATTACTCATCTTTTAAATAAAAACTTTTAAAGAAATGGTTTTATATGTGCTACAAAATATGTCTCCTACGCTCAATTACTTAAATTTAAAATTTTATTGCATCTCTTTAAGTAATGTTATTTTTAAATTTTTAAGTCTTAGAATATAAATAAAAGTTTGTTAAAAATAGTTAATGATGAGCATATTAAACATGAAAATCATACTTATTATGACCATCGTTGGATTCTGTACTTATTTCTTTTTTCAGTATTATATTGCATTCCATCTTTGATAGATAGTAAGTATCAAAGCCATTCCAGAATCTATCAGGAATGTTCCTACGAAAATTGGGAAGAAACAGAAGAATCAACGATCCTGGCCCGGAACATCTTTAAAAACTGGAAATGTTGAAATAGGAATCAATCCAGGATTGAGTGTAAAGTTTGTTGTTATTCACACGGCCATCTCCTAATGACTGTGAAATTTCAGAATAATTGTTTCGTATTCTACTCAATTTATCTTAAAAATGAACTTTGAAACGTCCATACTAAGATAACATACTCTATTTGAATTTAGTATACTGTATAGTAATAAGATTCTTCGTTATTATTCTATAATTAAGCAGATCTTACCAATCATGTTGTCCATTAAAATTTTTCGAGAATTGATACAATATGTCGTCTTTTATCTTCATGTGTTCTATTCTTTATTATTCACCAAATCTGAAAATATTTTCCTATTTTGCAGTTGATTGGTGAAAACTGTTGGAAACAATAATATATATGAAATCGATGATCATCATCTCAAATTATATATCTAATGTTGTGTCTAATAAAACATTAATTTAAATTTATGTTCTGTGTGAAGCTTAATAAATAATTTTGATTATTTTTTTGAATATTTACTTTTAATTAAATTTATCATTTTAATTTATATAAAATATAGTATACTGTATATATATTCTTAGTGACCATACATACATTTTTATATTTAATATTCTATAAAAATTCTAATGATTACAAGTCCTTTAGAAGTTTAGAATATATCCTTTTCAGTAATGTCAATTTAAGCAGGATTGGTTTGTGAATGCTGTACTTTACTTTTAGTTCAACCACATAGATATATTAAATATCTATGTGAATCAATCCAGGATTGAGTGTAAAGTTTGTTGTTATTCACACGGCCATCTCCTAAAATAGCCGCGTAGAAACGTACTAAATTTCCAACTGAGGATCAGAATCCTAGAGGTATGAGATCTGAAGGATTCAATTCCAAATTTTTTCAGGAAGGGACTGGTGCCAGCCGGTTGAAACTTAAGCCGTGATAGATTCTGAAATAGTTGCTGACATATATAGTCCCATCTATTTGAGATTCTTCGACATAATTAAATAAACGACTGGTGAATCAATTATATTCCATCTTATGGTATAAGCTTACGAAATGTTTTATAAAAATATTCAACTAATCGTTTTAAGATATATATTAAATATTGATGTTTTATTCTACATTTTATATTATATATTTATTATTTCCAATAAAAATGTTTTATTTTATTTTATAAATATCGCTACTATTTCTTCGGGCAACATTTACTTGTATAAATTCATATGATATTCGTTCTTGCTTTATTAAATTTTCATAGATAATTTATGATTATGTTAAATCTTTTCCTTGTCTCCTTGTATTTCCAAATTTTAATCTGACATCTAGTAATATTTCATAAATTAACAGTTCTGATCAGTTATGAGAATTCTCATAACTGACTGATCAGATCCTTGATTACTTAGACTGAACAAATGGTAAATGAAGTTCTGGTCTCTATTCTGGATTTTTTCAGGTAGAGAAACTGAATTTTATTTTATAGCTGTACAAACAATAATTTTCCTTAAAAATTGTAATGAATATTTTAACACAAAATTGTCATAAATTTTTCATTTATACCGTTCTTTCAATAAATTAGTTTTATAAAATGGCGAAAATATACTTTTTTATTATCTTCAATAAATGAATTATTTGCAAAATAAAGAAATTAGGCTAAAAACTAGCTACAGAATATTTGAATTCAGATTAAAAAAAAAAAAAAAAACATTCAATTCATTAAACATTGTTGCTGTAAAAGATTTTGACAGAATGATTCAAGTAAATTCCTATTTTGGGAAATATTCTTCCAAATAATATTTCCCAAATAATTTGGAAATATTATTTGGGAAATATTAGTAGAGAGAATTATTTACTACTAAATATATCAATATTAGTACTGTATTCCCCTGAACTTTGGATAAGTTATATAGATAGCACTGCATAAACTTTTCTCCGATATTAAATATTAAATTGAATCGAAATTTCATAACAAATTAAAATATAACAACAGTTACTTACTCAAAAATGTTATCTAAATACTGTAATTTTCTTTACAAATAATACGTTTTAGGTAAACATTTCATTTAAAATACTATTTGTGATTCAATTGTAATTTTTTTAAATAAGGTTTTAAATATAAGAGATTGAATATTTAACTATTTAACTGTTCATTAAGAAAGAACAATTCAGTAAAAATCCAAATGAATTTTGATGAAATACAACATAATTTTGCTTTGAATTAAAGCAATATTTTTTCATCAGAAAATTATATTTGAAGAAAGCAGAAAAGATTACTTCATTTTCATTGATTATGGAGTTTTTCATTACACTGTGATAAAAATTAATATTAATGCACAATTGATGCATTAAATATATATTCCATTCAAGTTATTGATTTTATGCTTTTGTAAAATAAATAAAAATTTGGTGCGAATATATACAATAGGGGTGGGCAACCTCCGGCCCGCGGGCCAAAATTTTTCTCTTTTTTAAATAAATACTATTATTATCAATTGTTTTTGTTTTGGCTCGTGGTATTATATCTAATACCAACGTTATGTATACTTACATATCTGTACTTTCTCTCTTTTTTTAAATAACGCTATGTATACTTACATATCTGTACCTTCTCTTTTTTAAAAAAATTCTATATCAATTGTTTTTGTTTTGGCCTGTGGCCCACCATAAATTTTTCTATACACAATTGTTTTTGTTTTGGCCCGTGGCCCACCATAAATTTTTCTATACGACCCCCTATAAAAAAAAAATTGCCCACCCCTGATATACAGTATAACATGTATTTTCTGTTTTTTTTTTTTTGTCATGTTTATTATAGTTTTCACGCTATTTATATTAGACTGCTAATAAAAGTTTTCTTATAAAAGATGATTATAAAGGTTAAATGAAAAGTAAAGATGAAATGTGCTAAGGCATTTCATCAATTGCTCTTGATCTTCAATCTTGAATTGAATGAATTGCTCTTGTATTTCAATCTAAAATTGAATTAAACCATTGTACTATATGTATTTATCAATAACATTTTAGTTAGATATAAAAATAAATTATCTATTATATGACTAACTATATAAATTTATGATGAATCATCATCGCAAAGTTTATTACATTTTATTTGAAATATTTTACACTGATTGATATTAATTTTTTAAATCTTCGTTTTAAACTTTCATCTACATCATAATCTTATTATTGATAGAATTCAGATCATGTTAATATGCATATTAACTATCAATATTAATCTTATTAAAAGAAAAATTTCATATTTATATTCTAATTTTGTTTGGTTCATTTAATTTAATTTTTTTACAAATTATTTTTTAATCTGTTTTTCAAGTAAATACTTTTTGCAAAAATAACTACATATTAATGGAGATTGTTTTTTCCTTATTAAATTTTTCTTTTAATATAAAATGATTAATATTTATCGATTAATAATTATGAGCAGATTTTATAAATTTCATATGTTTAATTAAAAATTAAAACATTCAAACTTACACTCTGAAAAATAAAAATAAATTACAAAATTCAAGGAAAATAAAAAACTTTAATAACAATAGAGAAACTTTTATTGACCTATATCTACATTAAACAAATATGTCTTTCCACGTAAATACAGTACAATAAATGCAAAAATGGAACATTCAAATAAATCGATTACATTGATCTTAAATTTCCAATAATTCAAATATCTGTATGTAGAATAAAATATAATTTACTTTTTAAATACTTCTTAACAATGTAAACATTTTAATAAATTAATTATTTAAAAGAAATTATAAAGTAAAAAAAACATGAATGCTGTAACTGTTCTTTATATAACATTAATGTTAAGAAGTGGAATATAACATTAATGTTGATAACATTTCATTTAAACTGATTTTATGCTTTAATTTTGAAATATAATTACTAAAATATTAAAATGTAACACAGAAAATTTTTAGTTTTATTTTATAGATTTTCAGTTAGCGAACATAGAGTACTGGATACTACATAAAAATTTTTAAAGATATTTCAATTTTTCATCTCTATTTTTAAGCCATTTTTTTACAAAAGAAAAATTACTTATATGTATTAACTTTCAACTATGTAACTTTTACTATGTAACAACTCCCCCTTTATCCCTTTCTCAAGGAATAAACATTGCAGAACATTCAAGTTCTAGATCATTTCTTATTATGCGTAGTATAAGCATACTGATTTTGAGGATAGTCAATCTTCTTATAAATAAGAATGATGGTTATTTGAAGCATTAAAACACCGACATCTCAAACTATTCGTCACACGTAAATGATAACATAGACATTTGGAAGATTTTGGATATATTTTACAATAATATAGTAGTTACTAAATTACTCTTTCTGCCTATTTGTTATCATGCCACCCGATAGCAATTCTTGTAATTTTGTGGATCCTCAAGAAATCATTTCTGTATGTTCCTCAAGATAGTGGCGAAACTTGAAATTTTTGGCCCCCCACAAAATATTATTCGGGCCCCTATCTCAAAGAAAAACAAATTTTCATCTAGATATTTTTATTAGAAAATAACAAAAAAGAACAAAATTGCATCATTTAAAACACAATTGAAAATTATCAAAGAAAATGTATATAAAATTTAAAATTCTTCCTCCTGAATTTTAAATTTGCAATATCTCTAATCCCAGTTTTTATTTTCATATTTTTGGCTACTGCTTTTTTTTTGCATTTTTACACCCTTTCCAATCAGTGAATTACTAAGGGGCACGGACAATTCCAACCACGGGATACACCCATATCCGTGGACGGAAGCCGGATGGTGAAGGACGGGGATCGCCGAGCCAAGTCCGGAACCCCGAAAAACTTTTCAGTAGATGCCGGGTCCGGCATCTACTGAAAAGGGTCCTCCAGCATGGCACGCCAACAGCGTTACCACTCGGCCATCCGCCGCCTTTTGGATACTGCTTCTACTGCCGCACTGTTCTAGTTCAATGAATGTTTCATTCTTTTAATGGTGCATTTAATTTTTATTGTATTTTGTTAATTTTAAAAAAAGGGTAAAGAAAATATAGACAAAGAGGATTGAGCTTCCCCGCGTTGTGCGGTCCGGCGCATTGCAGTTCCCCCATTGCCTCAAGAACAAATTGCAAGGAATTCAAATTTTAGATAATCGGTTATTTTTATCCAAATTATGGTATATTAATAGGCCTACTACTTTGAAGTTTTCATAAAGTCCGTTACTATATGGTGGTGTTCGAAATTTTTTGAAATTTTTATATACAACTGCACATGTCATACCTCGACTTAAGTCGTTTTCGACTTTACACCGGTTTTTTGTTAATAGGAAAAAATAAAAGTCTACTAAAGTCTGAGTCTCACAGGCGTAAAACGCGTTGTAAATGATATTACTTTTGCTACATGGCTAGATGCTGCGTCTTTACGCCGAAGTTCACTCTTGTTTAACTTTTTACGCTGCGTACAAGGGAGGAAAAAATAAAAGTCTACTAAAGTCTGAGTCTCACAGGCGTAAAACGCGTTGTAAATACGTCGGTGTATTGATGCTGATATTACTTTTGCTACATGGCTAGACGCTGCGTCTTTACGCCGAAGTTCATTCTTGTTTAATTTTTTACGCTGCGTACAAGAGCACCTTGACCATTCGTCCAATCGGGTATAAGCTGATTATTGAAACTTATAGAATTATTTAGAAGCTTAAAAATGTTATTAGCGACCTTACGGGTTATTTATAGTGGGTCTAGGTCGTTTTTAAAGAGCTTATTCGACTTACGTCGTTTTCCAACTTAAGTTGCGAATCTTAGAGCGAATTAACGATGTAAAGTGAGATATGACTATATTTGAAACTGTCGCACATGAAGATATAATCATTTTAAAAAGTTGCCTTTTGTAAAAATAGCTATACAGTAGTTATTTTTCATAGGTAAAAACTTTTATATATAATCTATATACAGTGAAACTTGCCCTATACCTCCGACCCACAAATATATATAACCCCGATTTTGAAACATCGGGGACCGGCCCGAAAAGTCGAACGAGCCGGGAAAACGCACGAAACTGGGAAGCTCTGATGACGTCATAATAAAAAAGTTATATAATTAAAACGTAGGAAGATGCAAAATTTACATTGCATGTATACTCTGATGACGTCATAATAAAAACGTTATATAATTAAAACGTAGGAAAAGGGAAAGTTTTACATTGCATGTATAAGAATATGTTGGGACTTCAAAAATAGACGTTTAAAGCGGGAAAGTCGTATGATACGGGAACGCACGAGCAGCGGGAAAGTCGTACGATACGGGAACGCACGAGTGGGGTTTCACTGTATTATCAACATAATCAACGAAGTTCACATGGAAAGTCGTACGATACGGGAACGCACGAGCGGGGTTTCACTGTATTAATTTTAAGCCAATGAAATAGGTTGAAACTAGAATAAATCATTTATTAACGTAATATCCAATTAAAATTGAATAAAATTATGAAATAGTTATCTTTGCATATTTAAAAATATAGATCTATATATCTATTTTTAAAATTATAGATAAAAAATTATTTTATCTATAATTTAAGATATTCTATTATAGATGTCTAAAAAATTTAAATAGCATTAAATTTATAAGAAATTAATTACAATTTTTAAATAATAATTTTATTGTGAATAATTTTTTTCTTGTCGTTTAATCGCTGCAAAGAAACGTTTCAAATTTTTATTTCAGTTACTAACTTGTAAGTTGTAATTGGCTATATGTGCATTTCAAAAGTAAACAAAATTAATGTCTCAAAGTTGATAATAAATGAAATTTTCATTTTCATTTACTTTGAAATAGTCAATAACTTAGATCTTAAATAGATCTTATTGAATGCATTATTTACTATTTGTGAATGGTATTATTCATAATCTTGAATTTAAAAAATTCATTAACATCTTTTAAACATTTTTTTTTTATTTCGACAATATCTAAATATCTAATATCGCATCATTAAAATTATTTAAATTATATAAAACTAATAATAATCAATTTTTATTTTTGTACTGCATTTTTAGAATGGTAATAATTTTGAAGTTATATTAGTTTAATATAAAAATAGAAGTCAGTACTATACTTTTAAATATGAACATACCAAACATAAATTTAATATAGAAAAAAATTAAATTCAATGTAGTCCTTATGTTATAGTTTAGAAAATCAACTAAATTCTCAAATATCAGTATGCAGTATAATATATAAAATATTGGATATCTCTACTTGATATTTGACATAAGTAAATTTGAAATTTCTAAAAATTCGATATAAAAATGCAATACTATATATAGAAATTTTATGAAGTCTAGCTGTGCTCTATTAACTGCAATGCTACAATATATAATTTACTAAGTGTATATCCTCTCCATTCAATAACTATAGTATTAAATACGTATAAAAAACATAACAAAAAATATAGGTCAACAACAATATTTTTATAAAAAGCACAACATTACAATATAGTTCTATATAAGATATAATTGCATTACCGTAAAGTAAATGCATATTTATATATAAACATATGCTTAGTTGCTTACATTCAATTTATCTAAAAACTTATCGTATTGTAAAAATTTCTGGAACGAGTTTATTTTCATTATGTTAATGATTGTGTTTAAAAGTTTGTTTTTTTTTCCCTGAAAACAGTATTTCAGATAGTTTTACAATGCTCTAATTGAAATGGTTATTCAGACTTATTAGCAGATCAGTAATTTTCAATTAATATTTACTTCATTCAAACAGTATTGTAATCTTATAACAGAATAAGTGAGACTAATTATAAGTTACTCAATAATATATTTTTATTCACTATATTTCTATTATATTTTATACAACTGTAGTAATAATTACAATAAAAGTAATTTTAAGCATCTCCAGGAGACAAAATTATTAAGTTGCTCTTGAACTCTCTATAAGTGAGGGTTTTTTTCCATCATTATGGATTTCGGTGATGATTATTTAATTAATGGCATGGCGACTCAAGATACGATCGAGCGGAGCGCCCGCTCAGAGCGCCTATATTTAAGGGGCGCCAAAATGCATTGGCGCACTTTATGTTTTGTTATTATTATTATTGTAGTAAGATACAATTATGTTAATTAAAATCGCCTTCGAGTCGTCATTTTTATGTTAAAATTACCGTTTAAAAATGACGACTTGAGGAGGCACAACAAAAATTTTCGCTCGAGGCGCTGAAATCTCTAGAGCCGGCATTGATTAATGGCATTTTAACTAAACAATGAATTCATTTTTTAACACTTAATTTTCAAAAATTCAGTACAATATTTCGAATAATGTAAACTGATTTATTAACTGCAAAAGAAATTCGACTAGCGATCGAAGTTTGGAGTATTAGAAAATTGAACTGGAAAAAAATAATTTAAAAGATGAGTAGCTCCATGGAATCATTTATGTTTTGTCTTGATAATTTAGAAACAAGATTTCATTTATGAAATTTTTAAGGGAGATTCTAACTCAATTCGTGGATATGTTAACTTCTTTCTACTAATGAATCCATTACAAAATTATGAACTATTCTATTGTATTTCACCGTTATTGACGTGTAAATCAAACATGTTAAAAACAAAAAAAAAAATAACCAAATTAAAAGACAGAATTAGAAGCATTGGGAGTAATAGCTAAAAACAGAATTTTACCAAATTATATAATGTATAAATTTAAAGAGCGTCTTCTAAAAAAAAAAAAATCGCATTTATTACAGATTTTAAAAAGTTATATATATATATATATATGTATATTAGAGAGTGCTGTATTAAATAAATGTTTGAATAAATATAAGGATTTCAAATATGGTAGATCAAGAACAGTATTGACTCTGAAATAAGTATTGTACAGTAGTTCCCGAATTTGTCTCTTATTACAAGAATCATTTCGATCTAAATTCAACTCGCTGCAATTTTCGTTCTAAGATAAATATTACTAATCTAATATTTGTATTCCACAAAAGTATTCAATAGGATATGAATGATTAAATTTGAAGTTTTAAATCCAAATAATAAAAGAACTAAAGCATTTTGAAAAATTAAAAAAATCGTCAAAAAAGCTTGGTTTTTTTCTACTCTTGATACTTCGATAGGTCACATCATTCAACAAATTTCTATGAGATTTGATATATAAGTATTTTATCAATTACTTGAGAACCTTGAAACTTTCAATACAATCGGATTAAAATAAAGGAGGATATGAATCCTTTCTCAATAAGTACCTCTTCAGATCACTTGTTTTAACCACTTTTGACCAAATTTAAAGTATAAATCTATACTAATTCATTTAAAATCTTAAAATTTTGGCTCAATCAAATTAAAATTAAGGCGTATGGAGGAGAGTGATTCTTTATAAATGCTTCTACAGATCACATTCTTCAAGTTATTTCGATCAAATCTGGAATATAAATATTCCATATGTTATTCAAGGCCCTCTGAAAATTTCCATCCATCTGGGCCAAAATGAATCGAGTAGGATGTTCTGTCATCGTGAACTCTTCTATAGCTCATTCAACCGATTTCGACATTTTGATATTGATATTTTTTATATTACTTAATGTTTCCTAAATATGTCAATTAAATCAAATTAAAATAAAAAGTGTATTTAATGATGTGTCTATAAAATACATTTCTCAGAAACTGTTTTCATCTAACAAATAAATAGTATGTAATTAAAACATCTAATATGTAAAAACAAAATAATGTGTAAATATGGTATCCTAGCAAAAATTAGGATATTTGTTACAATTTAGATGAGGTACTTGGTTGATGATTTAAGAAAATAAAGCAATAATATCAATCAAATAGTTGCTTCTAAATTGTAACAAAGATCCTAACTATTTAGTACTATACTTGGCTTATTTTTTACATTCAGATATTTTAGATTGGATAATGCTTCTTCCATATATAATGTTCCGCTTAATTGGGACATGTTAGGCCAAGCCATTTTGTCCCAATTAAGCGGCTGTCCCTACACGACGCTCTTCCGATCTCCATTTTGGCCCAATTAAGCGGCTGCCCCGGCAACATTAAGTAACCTAAGAATCCTTCTCTACAGATCAGGACACGTTGGGACTAAGCCATTTTGGTCCAGCTGTCATCATAATAAATTCTAAAATAAAATATGTAATTTGTAGGTAAATAAATAATGTAGGAAAACAAAAGTAGTAATAAATTCTAAAATAAAATATGTAATTCGTAGGTAAACTAAATGGGTAAAAAAATAATAATTAGGTACCTATTTTAATGATTTATTAAAATAGGTACAAAATAATAATTAGGTACCTATTTTAATGATTTATTAAAATAGGTACCTAAATATTAGCTTTTTACCGATCTCTGTCTTCAACAGGAAATAAATAAGTCGTTTCGTAATAATGACATTTCGAACTAAATTGTCGGCCCGGATGGCCACGTGGTAAAGCTTTGGGGCCTTACCACCCCTGGGAGGATCCGGGTTCAAATCCGGGTCCCACACCTCCAATTTTTCAGGAGTGTCGGCCGGATGGCCGCGTGGTAAAGCTTTGGCTTACCACCCTGGAGCGGGTTCAAATCCGGGTCCCACACCTCCAGTTTTTCAGGAGGGGTCTGTTTCAAATCCGGGTCCCACACCTCCAATTTTTCAGGAGGGATCCGGGCGCGTGGTAAAGCTTCGGCTTACTTGGGAAAGCTTCGGCTTACCACCCTGGAGGATCCGGGTTCAAATCCGAGTCAACACACCACCAATTTTTCAGGAGGGGTCCGGGCCCGGCCTGTTGAACTCCATCCTTCGGTTGACCCCATCATGGGTACTGGGTAGTTTGTGATGGGAGCTATAAATGGCCGCCGCCAGATACAGAATATCCCATGAGGATATGAGGCCGCCGCCAGATACAGAATATCCCATGAGGATATGGCGGCGTAATATAACTAACCTAACCTAACCGTCTTCAACACTGGGCCGCTGATATTCACGCCTCGCCCGCTAACCAGCGTTGCAGAGTCGGAGTCGGGGGTTTTTGGGTGGAGTCGGAGTCGGATTTTTAAACTGCCCGGAGTCGGGAGTCGGAGTCAGAGTCGGATTTTTAAACTATCCGGAGTCGGGAGTCGGAGTCGGAGTCGGAAAAAACAAACGACTCCCGACTCCTTAAGTCCCTATTTACCTAGAGCTAGTGATATATATATATATATCATTTCTAACTATTTAAGGCTAATGATAGTAAATTATGAATAATATCAATTATCTAAATTTATGAAATGTGTTTTTAGTGTTTTTTAATTAGTGTTTTTAGTGTTTAAAATTAGTGTTTTTAGTTAATTTATGAGTCCCAACTCTAAGTGATAAATTTTTGCATTTTGGAGCCATATTTAGTCTATTTTATGGAAAGTGTTGTGGTCTAAGCCAAACTGAAACTTAGGCATAGGATTCTGATTAATGATTAAAATATAGTCCTATAGCCTAA
>AYEL01070740.1:0-20720 GCA_000484575.1 Olivierus martensii | reverse complement strand
AAAATAATAAAAATTTTAATCTATCAGGAATTATAAAGGATGAAAGTTTCAGTAAATATTATATAGTATATTCTTATAAATTCAAATTCAGATTTACTATTTATTATATTGAATTTTTCATTTAATATTTTAAAGTATATATCCATTTTTAATACTAAAAAAATATTACTTTTAGATATTTTAAAGAAGTTTCGAGTATAATTTCATAAATATATGAATCATGTATATATATATATATATGTATATATATAGGCCTATAATATAGAGCGGAATCACAAAATTACATTAAATTAAGCAAATATATATTCAAGGGAATGAAATTTAAGATTTGGTTATTTAGCATCAAGGGAAAGGGAGGGAAATATTTTGATTTAAAAAATTCCATTAAATTTTCCATTGGCTCGGATATTTCTTTTCATACTTGTCATCATATTTTCAAAAGTATATATCTAAGGGGGGTATAAAATGCAAATAAAAGAAGTCAAGCCGAATTTTCTACTTCCTCTCCTGATAGACATACGGCTTCATAGAATGAAAATATTCGCAAATAACTCTACTGTCTCCAAATAGTTGGATATAAAACTCTATCTACGAATTGTTGATTAAGTTTTAAGTCTATTGAGGAAAGGATCGATTTTAAAGTATAATATTTTTTATTTAAATGTTTCCTCTTCTTTTTTTTCTCTTGCGCCATCTTTATTTTTTGTTCTGTTGGTGTTTCTTTCTACAGTTCTTGTCTTTTTTTATTTACTACACTTTTTATTGATTCCGCAAAATTGTATATTTAATAATTGCTTAATATTTTATTTATTATTCTATAGAAACAAGCATAATATTATATCTATAGTAGCATACGGTAGAGTTTGGAACTTCTGGAGTTTTATAGATTTATTACTTTATAAGTTATTTAGTTGGATTGCTATAATAATAATTTTATAGAATATTTTCTTACTGTAGAAAAAAATAATCAGCAAGAGAAGGAAATAAATTATGCAATAGTATATGAATAAATTCTTACTTCATTCACGATTGTTATCGACTAACTTGTCAGATTCGACCTGTTGCTGATAAACGAGTTATGACTAAATGATAGGAGTTAGATCAAAATTCAGCTATATTTTTCTATCAATCACATTGGTGCTTATATCATCCATCAGTCGTGCATCACGATTTTTTGCTTCACTTTATCCGATATCTCATCTCAATTATACCCAACCTGAGCGAAGAGAAAATGTTCACATGTTATATAAATATCGTGAACATAAATTAAAAAAAATATATATATAGTGAGCTTGTTAGATATTCAAACAATTCTGCTTTCTGCTATTCTTTAGTTTGTTCCCATAATTAAAAATTTCACGGTATTCTAAATTATCAATACAATTACTGATAAGAATAGAAATTTTGGAAGGAGTAGAAGCAGTTAACATTTAAATAAATGGTAATTAAATTACTTTATAATTGATTTTAAGGATTATAAGATTACAGGACATCTATGCGTTGTAATTAATAACTTTTGAACTAATTAGTAAATTTTTATAAATTGCTGTAGGCATGTTTTTATCATTAGACATGTGCCGCATCTTCCGACTGTATAGCTTAATCCATTTAAAAATGGCAGGCCATGAAACTGTTAAGGTCTTTCCTAATGTAAATGATATGAATCAAATATTGGGCTATCAAATAGTTCAATCTCTGGTCCTCCTTTGGATTAATGAGATATTTTTTAAATCACACATTTTTAATCATTTCAAAATGGCGGATATGTTTGAAGAGAGCAATTAGTTCTTTCCAGAACTGAGCTTTTATAAAATTGAAAAGGAAAAAAGTTAAATGTCACTAAATTAATTTATGCAGGGAACATATGTCATAAGAATGAACGCATCAAAACAAGTTTAAAAAATAATTTCACAAAATCAAATTAAAGTTTAAAAATTTCCTTGAAAATGTCTGAAATGAATATAAAATGACCTCTGTGTATAATTAACGTCGTTAAACAAGTCAAAGAAAAACAGCAAATGGATAATAATATAGTAAACGTCACCTCTTCTTGTCGTTATAAATGAAAATAGACGTATCCAAAGTTTGCTGTCGTCGCTTGACTCCCCCTATTCGTTTTGTGCTAATAACATGTGAACATCCTCTCTGGGGTGTGACACATGGGTTTGTGATTTCCCTTTATCTTGTCGTAGTTGACTGTGTCTTTCTCTACTTGACAGCTCTTGTGACTGTTATCTTTCTCATCAGTCATTGTCACGTCTTGCATATAAATTATTCCAACGTAGCACTACGATGTTTGGTCTTTTAAAATCCCAGTTGTTTGCAAATCTTTACTTGTTTTATACAGTGAAGTCAGGAGATACGGTGATTAATTTTGACTATTTAAAATTTGTTTACGCATAACGTTTTCGACTCGCATCACAAGTATTTTATGTTTGTTTACTTTCATGCTACCGGATAACTTTATTAAGTTTGAAGCGCTGGAGTTTGCTTGGGGGAAGGAGTTTCACCGTACAAATGTTGATTTTGTTACTTTGAGAAGGAGCGGTTAAACATCCAGTTTGTTAAACATCCGACTATATCGGAAGCCAGAATACTGATAAATTGAGAAGGAGCTAATTAGTCGCAATGGGATGTAAAGCGAATTGCGGTGACAAAATTGAGATAGAACGAATTAAATGTAACGGGATTAAAAGAGAAATTGAGAAAGGGCTAATTGAGCAGAACTAGATAGCATAATTGAGAAAGAGCATCGAATATATATTCACCTTTGAAATGAGAAATGAGAAATTGAGACGTGAGAGCACTTTTAATTGAATTACGGCTATGTTGTGGACGGAGTCAGTTAAATGAAACAAAATGAATGTGAATAAATGAATACAGTGACTTAGTTTAAACGTTGATTTATTCCAAACTACATAATGGAATTGCGTATAAACAGATCAAAAGCAAAAATATAAATGAAGCTCTAGCTATGATAAAATTACGACCATTTTATTTTGCAAATAAAAAAAAAAACAACTTTTTTTGTACGAAAAATTATTTTAAATGCAGGATTTTTATATTTTGTAAAGCAATCGTGTGGAAATTTCAAAATTAATTATTGCATAACTCGAATAAAAAGGTACCAGCATCTAAAGACTTGAATGGTCTGCAATGTTTTTATTATTGGATATGTTGCAGAAAATCTGACAAGCATGCAATCGGAAAAAAATTATATAAAAAATGTTGTTAAAATATAACTAATAGTCTTTCGAATGACTATAATATCACTGATGTAAAACGAATAGTTTTAGAGATATTGCAGACTTAATATTTTGAATAGTTGCCATTCTTGTTTCAAACGGCCGCCATCTTGTAAATAAACCAGCTAGCATCTTCAAAATTAACAGGCGCATATTTATATAATAATAAATAATTTCCTCAGATTTGAATGTCTTTCAACATTTGGTTCTCGAGATATCTTGTGGACTGAAATACGAACAGACACATTATAACTAATTATTTCTTTAAAAAATGACAAAATATATACGAGCAAAATAATAAATTATACAATGTCATAAAACGACAGTAACGATAATTTAGTTTAAATTGAAACGAAGAAGCACCGTTAAGCAATAAAAAGAAATTAATTAAATGGAATTAAAAAACCCTCAGAGTAAAGAATAAAAAAAAATTAAAATCTTATTATTCAAATTAAATTTCAATAATAAATTAAATGCGCCGCTTATTTACGAATAAAACAAATCAACCCAAACCAATAATTGAAAATTTGTACAAACTAACCGAATTATACGGTCTGTTTAGAAATTAGCAAGGAGTAAATTAATTATCAAAAGATTGCATCTATAAAGTCTTTAAGTTAGTTTGGTTGTTTTCCGGTTTAAAGACTCTTTTAACTGCGATACTGTTAGCATTCTGATGAAATATTAACAAGTTGACAAGATTGATCCGAGAAGAAGACGTTTGGATGTGACTGGGAATTAATCCCGGACAGGCTAGTCATATTTGTATAGAAGAAAATCGAGCTTTTAGAACGGAACTAATTATGTAATTCATCATTTAAATTCAAGCGAATTATATGCAGAAAATAATCTCGAAATGAATTTTTATAAATAGAAAATAAAAATTACTCTTTGTTCCAATCGATAACAAAAAAATTGAATTCATGTAGATAGAAATAAATTTTATTATTATTATTTTTTAATATTCGCATAACGTTATCCTTATAAAGCATTAAAATTTATATTAATTCGATTTTTCTCTCTTTAAGGAGCTATTCGCATCTAATCAAAAACGTGAAAATTTTACAGATAATTAAATAATATTGCAGAAATTACATTAGAATATCATCTTGCATCAAACTTGTAATGTAAGATGATATATTCTGATGCTCCGAGGTAATAAAAGATAATTTTAAAATAGAAAATTACGAATCTAACCAAAGTAATCCAAATTTCAATCAAACCTTGTAAGATGTGTCAGTTGTACATACTGTATACTAATAAACTTCGGGTAATTTTACTTAAATACAATAATTCCTATGTAATTTCACTAAATTCCCCCGAGGAAATGTCTAGACAGATAAAATGCCTGAAGCAATTCCAATATTTAAACAATTTAACAAGATATTCGCTTTAATTGACTTTGTAAGTGAAATTATAAAACAGTAAAATTACTATTCAATAGCATTCCTCTTCCTCTCTCTCTACTATGTTGTTATAAATTTATTAAAGACTCATTTAACTGAATCTCTCTAAATATATATACATATATATGAATGGAGTTTACTATTAGAGAATATAGAAATAAAATTCTAATTTGCACTTTCTAAATGATGTTTAATGTATAGTATTAGAACTTAAAAGATTGTTTAAAAATTAAAAATGGCATTTGATACATGAAAAGAGCTTGAAACGATTTAGAAATCTTTAAATAGTCTTCTTAACACGTTTGCAATAGCAAATGTTAACAGGTAATCTTGATAATTTTCTTTAAAAAAAAGAAATGTTACAAATTAAGATCATTGCAAACGAATACTTCGCCAGATTATAATTGCTCGTAAGAACCTTAGAAAGTTCTTTTTTTGTGATAAGTGTCTCTTTCTTGTTGTGCTCTTCTATTTTTTTTAATCAAATAAAACGAAGCTTATTGGGATTTGTTGTAAGAACTAAAGACGTAATGGGACCAAACTAATTTCTCTGTCCTAGATTTCGTCATTTATATATATCAGAAGAAATTTTTTATTAAAAAAAAAAAGGAATTGAAGAGGGGGAAATTAACCTGCTCATTAGTAATCTCACCTCGGAATTTTAGATTGGATTTTTTTTTAAATTTTTCTCCTAACTTAATAAGTAATAATAATGAATTAAACAGAGTTTATCAGTACAAACAACTTATCAGTCGCAATACATTCAATGAATAGGTTAGATTCAGTCAGCATTAATGACTCTGTGTGAATCTATTTTCGTTGTTATCACCGACTAGTAGGGATTTAATCTTATCTCTCATTTCGTTCTCTATGGAGTTATCTTGTTTCTTAGTTTGGTGCTCTGACGACGTATCTATCAGTCAATACTTCAGAAGGAAATTATTCCACCATTAATCCCAATGTATTACTCCATTGGTTGTAGGAGGTCATCCAACATTGATCGAGTATTGAGTGAAATTGTTCTCTCTCTTCGTTGTGCTAGGTGTGCACTAGCTAATACGTTGTTGGATTTATGAATATACATTAAATCCTCTCCTGAATAAATTAGATTGTAGAATTAATTACAATATTTTACTTTAGGAAGCGATGTTAGAAAATCGAGAGAGATTAACAAGAATTTAAAGAGTGTAGAAATTTAAGAATGTCTTACCTTTACAAGTTAAAATGTCATCACGCCACTCTTTTTCGTGTTTTTAATTTATTTATTATTTAATATATAATTTTTGATTCTCGATACTTTTGAAATGTTGTAAAGTATTGACATCAAATAATAATTATTATTATTATTCTTGCCTTAAAATTAAATTTAATTAATGAATAAAATATTTTCCACTTTTATATCATTTTTAATTAGAAATATCAATAAACAACAGACAGCGTGAACGTTTGATAATTAAAAATTTATAGAGAAAATTTTTAATTGTTATTTACTACCAGAACGACAAGAATTTTAAAGCGATAAATATGCCTCTGAAGAGTAAAATTCTCTAGAGAATTGTGATTAATAAAAGATGCAAACAACCTTAATCATATTAGTTAAAAAAAGAACAAGAACTAACTTCCAGTACTCTTTTTTTACATTATCGTTCTCGAAACCGTCGATTGAGCTTGGGGTTAAACTAAATTATCTCTTAACTATTCGTTTTTGGCTCGTTATTCATTACGACCACAGGATCAGACTCTTCGTTAGATCACATGGTCATTCATTAATTACATCACATCTCATGTGGAAACGTAGAGTAGAGAATGTAAAATATGCGATATATTTCGGATAAATGAGTTAAATATGATTGTTAAAAGGATTACGTGATTAAAAATGTGTTAGTTAAAGATCCATACATCAGAATAATGTTTCGGATGCAAATTCTATGAATTCTTAGCATCCAACGACTGCTGGGCTTTATAAGCCGTATGGAGGAATTTCGAAATTTTTTGAAGCTTATTAAATTTGATATTTAGGAGTAGATATTTGTTAAATAAATTTCAGTAATTCCTAAGTTTCTGGAGGTAAAGAGAGATATACCTTAATATTCTGAAGTTAAGTGTAAAAAGAGAACATCTAGAGCGAATTATAAACACCGAATTTATTTTGATAATGTATTCAGTTTAATGAGTGATAATTATATAAATCGCAAAAAATTTTTCTATATTTACTAAAAGCGTTAAAGAGAATGATAATGAATTAAAAAAAAATATATATTTTTTTTTTCTTCAAAAGACAAACATGTTTACACCACTCGCTATAAACCAAATCGATAATCATCAGCACATTCAGAAAGTTTACTAAAAATAAGGAATATTAAACAACTAATGTACTGAAACCTGCATTTTACTAATCAACGTTAACGTCTTGAAGTAGATAAGAAGAAGGTAAAAAGGAAAAAGAAAAAAAAAACTTATTTTTTCTGAGGGATGATGAAAACACCTAATGAAGGTTTCGCAACATCCGACTTGGATTTATCGTTTGACAGCACGAGGAAATTCCATTGAGAGATAGATGATAAAAAGAATCTTTAAGGATGTGAAAAAAGAACAACTTTCACTTCCATTAGAAGAGGAATAGTTGAAGTGGATCATGAACAAATGACAAGCATACTCGCGATGGCTGGAGTACAAAATCTCTGGAGTAACATCACTAAACATTTCACCACACAAATTGGGTTTCTTTTATATCTTTAATAGTAGAAGTAAATTAGTCATGTCCAATTTCTAACTTATACTGTGTTTGTAAAAGAATCACATTTTATAGACAAGTAAAATACGCCGCACTTAATCCATAGACAAGACAATAGAAAGAGGATGTTGATTTACTAGTCACGTCAACGCTACTCTTCGTGACTTGATTTCCACCAACACTTTGCTTCTAGCTTGGCTTCTAGCTATTTCAATCTCAACCTTATTCTTGTTGCCTTGTACAAGCTGGACATCCCATTTGTTCGCTAAAGCACAACATCGTGTGCAAGACGAATCTCGTTCGTACAAAACGAAATATAATAACCTATGAATCCTACGGATTTACAAATCTATGCTGCTCCTTTTTCACTTGATAAAATTGATATTGTAAATAAATGTATATATATATATATATATTTTTTACACCGTACTGCATCGAATATTTTTCATTAAAACTTTAGAAAATTGATTTAAAAAAAATTTTTTTAATAAATAAAGGAACGAAAAAATAATTTATTGACTTTAAAAATTAATTATTTACGCTTTCGGAAGTTATTTTAAAGAAGATTTAAAGTGAAATATATGTGAAAAACTTTTATAGAGTTAATCCTGAAGATTAATGTTGTTGGTTCATTAAGTTGGCTGCAGGATTTCTGTTGTTTTCAAGGCTAACAAAATAAGGCCAATAGGCACGATCTCAAATTAGAAGTCTTAGTACTTTTTCTTTTTCCTTGTAAATAAAAGGCACTTAGCCTTTCTAATCTTTTAAATCTCTGTAAAAATATTACTTTTCTTTAAATTAAAACCGACTGGAGTGGTGAAAGTTTCGAGGGAAACTTTAAACGTGTAAATTTAAATATTATATTTAAAAATTCTAGAGTTTTTATTTTTATTTTCTAAACTAGAAGAATTTTCTATAATTTAAAGAACATCTGGAATTTTAAGTAAATATTCTCATTTTATGAGATTTTTCTCATTTTTTACACAAGTTTTAATAATTATGGTTTAAAAGAAGAATAAATCGTTAATATTTTCGAATAAGTAGAAAAGTATACGCATGGTAAACTCATAAACAATTTTCCGTTTTCGTGTTTTTTAATGCGGAGATGTCTTATTAAAAAATAATTTAAACAAAAACGTGAGAGTTCTCTTATGAAATTAGTATAAGCTCCCGGTCATTACTCAAGAGAAATCTTTAAAAAACTGAAAGAAAGTTAAGTTATTACACATCCTGTATCATAAACATATAAATATTATCCAGTGAGATAGAAAGCAGAACACGAATTTTAATACTCCAGCATGAATCTTAACTCGGCTGTAATATAGAAAAGGGGAGTTCATTGCTCTCGATTGTATAAGCGTCAAAAATGTAACAGCACTCTGATTAAAGATATACAGGAATTGTGTATATCCGTGCTCACCGGCCAGAAATGACAGTAAGTGGCGTTAATGACTAGGGTAATGGTCAGGGAGGAACTATAAAGTTAATTCCTTGACACATAAATTCAGACATCTGATATCAAAGTAAGTCTCCCCTACGTTTTCCATGTTCTTGCGTCTTCATCATGCATGAGAGAATCGCCGGGACGAAGAAAAGTATTTCTTCAACGACCCCATAATATTTACGCTCTTCTGATTTTGATATCGCAACAATTTTGTACGTTTTGAATTTCTAAATTGCCCCAAAAGATTTCGATTACCTTCTGTTTTAGTTTTATTTCCCCCTTCTCGTTTTTTTATGGATGAGGATAAAGAAGAAAGAGAAAGAGAGGGAAGGCAGAAACAACTACTTAACTGGCATTTATGTTTCGAATGCAGTAACTGAAAGATATTTAATGACTTAAAAAAAGAGTAAAGAACGAATAAGTAAGAGACAAACAACAAACGAAGTAGAATATTTGATAGAAAAAAAAAGAAAGTTTCTGGGTTTAAGGGATTTCTCGCTGTTTTTTTTTTAAAGGAGCCATTAGTAATTAAAAATGTTTTAACCAACTTGTTTTTAGATTAGAACTTTGCATTTTTTGCTGTTGTTCTTGTTTTTTTGGCACTCAGCGATATTAAAAATCCTTTGCGTTTAGAAAATTACCGTTTGAATATTCATTAAAATTTGGTTAATTTTTAGTACGTTATATGCGATAGAAATAGTATTACTAAGCATCGATTTGTGCGTCATATTTTTATCACCATTTTTTCTTCTTTAATTTAACAATAAACCAATTATCCGTGAAATTTTTCACACTAAAAAGTCTTCAAACCCGCCCAATTTCACAACGCTATTCTTTAACAGAACTAAAAATCGTTGCTATTTCTCATGCATTCGCATAATCGATCGGCACTTTACTGTTACGTTGGCTAAAAATAGCTTTCTCCGCCCAATTTAAACATTACCACTTTCTTTCTAAACGTAAAATAATTTCTTCGCAACTTTAAAATTTCTATTTAACCACATTTGACGTCATCTCAAACGTTTTATTCTTTTTTCTCCCTCCCTTCTAACTGTAGTAAGAAACTACACACGAGATTTAATTAACTCCGCCCAAATTTATTCACTGTCGGAACATCATATATTAAAATTTTCGCTATAAATATTCTAAAAATCTTATTTTACAAAGCGTACGAGTGCTTCGAATAACTAAATCATGCTCTAGTTACTCGAATATGCATATAGAATCTGCAAGTTCTATAAAATATATGTATATTCCCACAAAATTAATGGAACGGAAATACACTTTCTCAAGTCAAAATTGCTTCGAAACTGTTCCAAAATAATAATTTTATTAATTCTCAAACTGCAGAAACATTCGTACTATCCTATAACATAATAGACTCGCTTATTATTTGTTTTTCTGCATGAGTTTCATCATAAAGCATGTTTAAAACGCATCAGTAGTTTCTAAGATGCTTTATTTCTTTATAATATAAAAAACGTCTGGAAAAAATGACAATATATATATATATATAAACATATAAATATATATTAAATTAGAACATTGTATAATATTTAAATAAAATTATAATATTAAATATAAAAAATATACATAAAAATGCAAACATAAATAAAAATATACCTATAAATTATATATTAGACCAGCATATATGGATAGTAACAGTAATGTTAAAAAATATTATAAAGTATCCCATAGGGGTGGGATAGTTTCAGAGGGGTTATCATTAATCACGTGACATTTTTTACGGTATTGTTTTATAACCATAGCCTCAGCATACCTATTTTCGTAAACCAGTGTCAACTCAACAAGGTGTTTCCAATGTCAATACATAGAATGTGTATCCCGATTAATAGCCAAGCTATTATAAGGCAAATAAAACAGAGATGTCTTAAATTTGCTATTTCTGAAAAAAGGAGGAAGATTTTTAGCCTATCTACCCACTGCCAGAACTTATATACAACACTGCAATCACAAAATCTGCCGCAATCAGATGTTGACCAAGTTGACCTAACCATTCAAACTTATAAGTATAATCTAAGAAAGTTGTATATTAAAAAATTTAAGTGGATACTAAAAAAGCAAATAAGAAGAACAATTACTAATAAATAAAAAAAATTAGTGGGAAATCTAATATTTCTTTATATTCTCTAAAAATATTAATTTTATTAAAAAAATAATCTTTGCGTTTATTAATATTGTTAATGTTTCCGAACTGTTAAGAAAATAAAAAGCGCATTTTTTTATATATATTTTTAATATTGTTCTAAGAAATTCGGAAAAAATCAATCTTTTTAAAAATGTATGCATAAAAAAAAACGTTTTAAAGCTTCAAAATTATTATTCTCATCATAATAAATCCGTTTTATTGCAGAGAACGATTGAAGAAAATTATCTACTGAAGACCATTAACAAAAACGTCAGATAACAAAAACTATAAAGCATACAGAAAAAAAAAACACGAAAAAGTTTTTACAGAAAAAAAAATAATAAATCTGAATGAAAATTTCTGTTTAAATTTTCATTTTAATTCTTAATTCTACATTAAATTTTTTTTTCTGTGAATATAAAATTAATTCACGTACACAAATTTTCCTCGTAAAAACTCTTATTTTCTTCTTTTCATTACATCTACTCTGATTTTTCTTTCTGCTTGGTTAATTTTTTATAATAAAAACTTCTTAATTTTTTTAAATTAAAAAAAAAACAACCAAGAAGTAAAAATATTTTAAAATTCCTAAACAAAAATTTTATATCATGAATATTTCATATTAATTTATGTACTCATGAAACAAAATTTTTTATTATTTTTTATTTGGAGTTCATATTAATATTTATTCCTATCGAATACATTGTTTTATCTAATTTACAGAATTTCGTCTTCCAACTCGTGTATATATATATAATATTAGTTATAATGCGATTCCTGCCCTTTTCCACTTTAACGTTGCAACCAACTGTGACAGTTCGCATAAAATGTTGCAGAAACGAATAAGAAACAGTAGAAATCCGTAGCCTATTCTGACCCCAATTTTTATATACCAGCTCTACCCTTTTCTTCCAAAACTTCCATACAATCGATGGATGTGTTAAACAGATCCAGGGCAGCTGTTACCGATGCTTTACTAAAGCGTAGAAACATCGAACAATGTTTTAGAGAACTTATAACGTGAAGGGAAATGAAAGCAATGCTTAAAAGTTACAACAAAAATGAATACGATTGTAACAATTCCAATATAACTAACGAGAAGCTTTACTTCGTGATGCCCTTATTAAACAGTGAAAAATAATTTCTTCTGGAGAATGGAAGAGGAAAATGGCATTAATTTTATCGCATCATAGAAGATAAGCGAGTGGCATAAGTTTTATATATTCCTTGCAAGAAATTCTCTACTTCTGATATTTTTAAATTATGCAAAAAATTAATTATAATAGTCAAAATTTGAAAATGCGGTGAACAAAGTAGATAAAAATAAATTCAGATGCTCTTCGGTTTTATATATATATATAAAATTTTAATTAGCGATAATTTCCTGGGTTGATAAACTGCAAAGTTTCGTTGGTATTCGAGTTCTGTTTTTCGAAATTAAATAAAATCTGCTCGATTTTTGTTTTTTATTTTTTAATTCTGCATTCATTTGTTTGCATTTTATGTGTTTCTAGTGATTTATCGCATTTTTTCCTAATTCTACCGAAGCAAGTAATGATTTTTTACCCCCTCTTCTTCTAATTATAGAAATGTCACGTCGAGCTGCAAACAGTACCGAAAAATAATTCGACCAATTATTTTACTTGATGTTATAAAAAAAGAAATGCAGTTAGTTTAATAATATAATGCGACGATTTATATTATAAAAAAAATTTTCTATTCATGATTTAACAATAGGCCTATGGAAGATTCGAGTATAAAACGAGTACGGGAGCTCCAACAGTTGATTTAAATATTAAAATTTATTTATTCTATTTAATTATTGGGTTTTTACACTAAATTATTTACATTTATTTAACTCACTGCTTAAAATTCTTCTCCAACTCTTTAGAAAGTTTAAAGAAACTATAACTGACAATAGATGCTGATGCACTTTCAAGAAAGAAAGGGGGAAAAAAAGTATATAAAATGAAATGAAGCTGGAGGTGCATGTAAAATATAAGAAAAAGAGTCAAACTTTATCTCATTTAGTTTATTCAATTGAGGCATCTTTTGTTCTTGAAGTGTAAATGAGAAGCAAGAAAACTATAAGATCTGTTTTACTTTTCTTTTTCTTCCCCCTTTTTTGGGTTCTTTAGAAAGACTTAATATTTACTTGACAGAAGGAAGATGGTCATATCCGGCTTCCACAGAAAAACTTTTCCGTCAGTTTTTCATCTACACTAAACCAATTAATGTACGGATGAATACACTCGACAAACTCTTATTGGAAAGAAAAGAAAAGGAAAAAAAAACCTTTTTTGATTGAAGGAGAAGGTTATTTAACATTGACTTTGTCAAATTACTCATCTACTTTTTATCTATCAATGCACGTCGTTCTTCTCTTTAATGGAATTTTATTCATACAGGAATTTCAAATAGGAAGTTGAACCGAGTATATTTTAATACTTTTCCCCCTCCACTAATGCCCTTTGTTTTCTTAAGAAGTCTGGAAAACATTAAACTTGTATCGAAAAAATAGATTACCTTTTATTTATCTCGTACTTTTAGTTAAAAAGATAAGTTTCAGAAAGGAATTAAAAGGATAAACGTAGAGGAATTAAGATAAATTCGCCGTCGTTACTATAAATTTCGGTATATTCGTTGCCATTCTTCACTTGCTGAAGAGATCTCTAACGTTGTCTATAGGAAACGAAATGCGGTACTTGGAAGAAAAACTTGCTAATTCGGTTATCAACGTTTATTTGGCCATTATAAATAATAACTTACATTCGTTTAGATTAAAATAATAAAAAAAACATGAAAAATAATCCTTATTTCATTAAAACCACGAGGGAAATCCTAAACCCTCTTCGGTATTATAGTTCATTAATTAAAGTCTAATCTCCTCGTTGGCAGAACTCATTAGCATACAACAAGTTATATAATTTTTTTAATCCTAAATTAAATGCTTTTACAGCAACATTTTCTGCATCGGATACTCAGATCATCAATAAGATTCGTCATTCATTCAACTGATTTAAGAACTGTTTTTACTTCCATCATTTCGATCAATGCATATACTCTTTGTTAATACATCGCATTTGTTAAAAGCAAACAATGTTATCATCGATATTATTAACTAATGCTGTATATTTTAAGTATATATTGATATAATGATAATTATTCTTCAAATTTTCCTAAATTTTGTGTTGTTATCAGGCCTGATTGTTATACCGAATTTTTTGCTAAATTTGGTGCGGGATTCGGATATATCCTTTAATCTAATATTAATCGAATAAATTTATATAAGTGAATTAATTAAGCACTTGATACATTTAAAAATTTTTAGGAAAAAAAGCGAATTTTTTCTGATTTAGGATGGACTATAAATAAATATTTTATAAGAGATTATTAAGATTATACAAATAAAAATTGCTCGATGATTAACAAGTTAGAAAGAAGGATTCATAAGGAGTAACAAAAAAATTTAATAAAAAATAATTTTAATCGAACTCGTTTATGCATATGTTTATAATGAAGAAATTTATGTTTCTTAACAAACTTGACAATTTATTACTCTTAGTTAGAATAATTTATTTCGTGTTTTCCCTTAGTAAGCAGAACATATTAAAATTCAACTTTTTTTTTTTTCTTAAAATAAGAAAAATGTCTTTTTCATTTGACTTTCATAAGAGGCCAAGGAAGATTCTAAGACCCGAAGGCAATACACCACTCAGAAAATTACATTATGAAAGAACGGAATTTGAAAATGGTAGAAGAAAAGTAAAGGAAAAAAATCATATACTTGTATATACATCTACGTGTATTTAGTAATGCATTAAATATGACTTGATTCGGTTCAAATAATAGATTGCATGCTAATATTCTTTTAGATATTTTTCTCGAAAAATTTATTTTATTAATAGCCCATAGGGATTTTAAGGTAAAATAAACTAGTTATTGTTCTATTTGTAATATCGAAATGCGTCCCGAATTTATTTTAAATTTCTAACATGAAGAACCATTTCAAATTTTTGTGTGCCTACTTAAATCTATTCATTCTACGCATACTGCAAATATTATTCTTTATTCGAACTTACAATTTCTATATTCTTGTCTCTACGTAATTTGAATGTAATTTTACTACTCAAATTTTATCTGCACACAATTCGATGTAGTTTGATCTTTCAAATTTGATCTTCACACAAGTTGGATGGAAATTTTAATACAAGATTTATCCTGAGCACAAGTTTGATGCAATTTTGTTACTTCTGACTTTATCTGCAAACAACTTGAATGTAAATTTGATGTTGCGAACTTGATCTGCACACAAGTTGGATGCAATTTTGATGCTCCAAACTTGATCTGCGAATAAGTTGGATGCAATTCTTATGCTACTAAATTGATCTGCAAACAGTTGGATGCAATTTTAATACTGCAAACATGATCTATATATAAGTTTGATTCAATTTTAATGCTCCAGACTTGATCTGCAAACAATTGGATTCAATTCTGATCTCAAGATTTGATCTGCAAACAAGTTGGATGCAATTCTGATGCTCCAGATTTGATGTGCAAACAGTTTGATGCAATTTTTATACTCCAAACATGATCTGCATATAAGTTTGATTCAATTTTAGTGCTCCAGACTTCATCTGCAAACAATTGGATTCAATTCTGATCTCAAGATTTGATCTGCAAACAAGTTGGATGCAATTCTGATGCTCCAGATTTGATGTGCAAACAGTTTGATGCAATTTTTATACTCCAAACATGATCTGCATATAAGTTTGATTCAATTTTGATGATCCAGATTTGATTTGCAAACAATTGGATGCAATTCTGATCTCAAGATTTGATCTGCACACAAGTTTGATTCAATTTTGATGTTCCAGACTTGATCTGCAAACAGTTGGATGCAATTCTAATGTTCCAAACTTGATCTACAAACAAGTTGAATGCAATTTTGATGCTCCAAATTTGATTTGCACATAACTTGGATGCAATTTTATTTCTCAAATTAGTTGCACACAATTTAGATGCAATATTATTTACTGAAAGTTAGACATGCTCAAAAATTCAGATAAATTCTAGATTTTAATCAAAAGCACTCTTCTAATGAATTACATTGCAAAATATTTTAATTTTTCAGCACACAATTTAGATGCAATATTATTTACTGAAAGTTAGACATGCTCAAAAATTCAGATAATTCTAGATTTTAATCAAAAGCACTCTTCTAATGATATATATTGCAAAATATTTTAATTTTTCGGGTTACCTGCAAAAATCAAATAGATGCAATTCTAATTTTTTAAATTCTTCTACTTCTAAAGCTTTAATGCAATATCGAACAGTTTTCTCACATAAAATTAGCGTTGACAGACAGGCTCATTTTCGGATAATATGAGCAATTTTCGTCATTTTATATGTTTAACATCGTGAAAGGTATTGACGATGGATAAACAAACTGACGTTAATCTGATTATACTGAACTATGTTTGAACAATCACATAATTTCCTCTGCAACTTATTTCTTCACAAATTCCAATGTTTCATATCTGAAACATTATAACTTTAACACTGTAAACTATCAAAAATTTATATTTATCAAATATTTTACCTTGTCCTGTCTAATAATTTATTAACGAAACCCATAATCAATAAAGATCTTTATAAAATTAGATTTTATTTGCTGAAAAGTATAAATTTTCTGATGCCGTAGATGTTAAGATTTCAGATGATGTGACTAACCTAATTAAAATTTAATAAAAATATTTTGATAAATACATAAAATTAAAAAGTAAAACATGTTTATAATATATTTAAACTGGATTTTTATATTCGTATAAGCGGTAATAAATTTTTAATTTAAAGAAGAATTAAAGCCGATCATAATTTTTCACGGACCAAAAAAAAAAGTGTAAAAATGTAAATTTTGCGTGCAAAAATGTCATCGAATATAATTAATGAAACAATAAATCACTAGATTAGAAATTAGACCAATTAGAGAATCGCGTCAGAACGTTACGAACTCTTCCAAAGGTCGAATGTTACCATCAATCACCACAAACACGTGCTGAGGTCAAGTTGAAGCAACGGTTGACCCGACATATAGGACCATCTGTCAATCCTATAAGTGCTGACATACATACATGAGGACAGAAGAACAATGTCTGAGGAAGGAGAGCATTACGCTTTGACTGACATTTTGACACTTCAGAAGGGTCTTATGAGATCTCGTCTTACTGAATGTATAAAAAAAAAATGTATACCGAAAGTGCTGGATAAATCACAAATGGGAGGGGTAGCTGAAATGATCAAGTGATATTAATTAAAACGTTAATTGCTTTCGGCCGCATTCAATCATAGCACGGTCTAGTCAGAAAGTTGCAGTAGAATTAATCAATGGAGCATCGTACTTCTGACGTACGAGTCTATGTAACATATAAGCCAATTCCGTTTTACGATCTCCAAACTAAATCAACTTAATATCTTTCTTTTACTGCATGATCAATATTAAAGTTTTCAGCCCACTTTACTTTTCTACATAAACGTGAGGAGGAGTAAAAAGTTTAGAGAATATTTCACGCTTTTGTATGTGTGTGTGTATATATATATATATATATATATATATTGTAACAGTAAATAATTTTCGAGCGAAAAAAATCAATTTTTTGTAAAGTATAATCGGAATTTTTTTGCTTACCGAACAAGAGGAACAAGAATAAAATCGGTTCGCAAGATATTCTATAATGGAGTAAAAATATTCGAAATTTTATATTAAAATAAACGTGGTTGAGTAAATTAATTGCTCTGTTTTTTCTTTTATATTTTAAGATATTCGTCGCAGAATCGATAAAATACGTAAAAATACGAATGCAAATGGCTCTCTACAATTTATATATTTCTATATGCCTAGTATAAATGACATTTTTATAACTTTATATAAAATATCTCTACATCAAAAAGATTTCTCTCATTTTTTACTTTATTCTAAGTTTAAATCAATACATATTTATTTCATAATATACAGTACACAGATTTTTATCTGCTGACTTATTCAGAAAGTCATTTTCTCTTATATTTTTATATACCAAACCGAACTTGTTTTGCTATTGCACAAAGATGAAAAAGTTAAATAATTTAACCCCAACCACAAAAGTTCAAAAACACTGAGAAAGGAGAAATTTTTCTAAAAATAACTCAGTTCTAATTACACTTCTCACCTGAAAATTCGGCTTGATCATTTTTACTAGGGAGGGAAGGGGAAGAAAAGTCACTAAAACCTTACAAAAATACCACATTCTTGCCATCATTAAACCATTTCGCGAATATCAAATGACATTACTTCAAAAGAAATACATAATTTAACTCCGCTACACGATAATAAAATAACCCCAGTGCAAAAATCGTAATGATGCCATTTTCAATAAACATCAAAAACACGCACACAAGCCGCCAAATATACAGATATGTTAAAGTAATGACGCATATCTTTAAATATATTTTAGTAGAGGTATATGTGGTCATATGACTACTTAGATCTGGGTAATGGTGCGTAGAAGGAACCAGAAAAATCGATGATGCATAGCCCCGTCATCGACGACCATTCCTTTTACAACAGTTCTGATCTATATTTAGCGAATGATAGAAAAATCTTTACAGATTTCTACTTCTTACCGGTGATTAGAAACAGGGTTACAACAAGTGAATTTTAGTTTTAATGATTCGGCGAGAAACGAATCTCCATTGTGATGCGGAATTTCATATCGTGTGATGTACGTGTGTCGCTAATTACGCGTACTTATCTAATAAATAGCGTGATGGTGTAGAGAATTTATTAAATTAATCGAAACACCGTTTATTTACTGAGAAAGATTCACTAGACTTTTCTTCAAGCATGGACTTTGTTAGCTTCTTTTTAACAAGATTGCTACAAAGCTGTTTCGCTTGACATTCTCTCAAAGATAGCCTTGACGTTTTCTTTAGGAGATTCGCTTGACATTCCATTTTTGGAAAGTTTGCTTTATATTCTTTCCAAAATGAAAATTTGAAAGATGACTTGACGTCCTATTCAAAACAACACTCGTATGGCACTTACTCAAATGTTAAAAGAAAATTCGACATTCCTTCAAGGCGACCGTTTCTTTGGTGTTTGGTTTGGTATATTATCCGAATAAAAACCGAATAAAAAAAATTTCTTTAATATCCATCGTCTAAAGCTCTAAACATACCATTTTTCAAAAATAAAAGTAAACTTTTGTTAATTGATATAGAAGAAGATCCAAAGAAACCAGTACATTTTGTAAAGAATAATAGGAGTATTTAGGTCAAGAAGCAAGGAAGGAAAAAAGAAAAGTAGTAGTTTTATCCTTGAAAGAAAGATCTTAAGCGTAGAAACAATCCATTTATCATGGTTGATACAAATGTGATTTCTATATCGAGCTGATGAGAATGTTAAAAAACAACAAAAGAAAACATGAAAAATATGAGAAAATCATCCTTATGAAGCGAAAATAAGTGAGGATGAGAATTAGAAGGCTTGTCTAATGGAACACTAACAACACTACCAAGAGAAAAAAAAATTCTAAAAAGAAAAATAGAAGAAGAAAAAATGAAATCTCTCTCTGGAAAGATTTTAGAAGGTTATAGAAATGCAAAATAATTCGATGGAATTTTCCATTTGTTTTGCATTTTTCAAAGAGAAAATATTCCAAAATTTTAACGAAATATTCCCGACGGTTAATTTTAACAGAATTTTTATAAAATTGGCTAGAATATTTAACGAAAGAATATTAGCATCAATTTCCAAGCTATATTTTCTGCTTAAATATATAAAGAATCCATTAAATATTATTTAGATTCCAATGGAAAAAAACAGAGTATAAATTTAATTAATGCATTTTTAAATTGGCTATACCAAAATATAAGTCGACAAGTAATAAAGAGCACCGAGTCACTTCCTCTTAAGTTTTACCTCCCAAGTCATTTATCAGTCAAAATATTAAAATAAGCGAGAAAATTACCTAGGGGCAAGTCAAAATGGGTTAAAGAATATATCATTTACGTATATATATATATATCCATTTACTATAAGACATTCTCCATTTCATGGATATGTTTAGACGTTATATCATCTTGGGTTGCAGCGCAATCATTCCTTTTGACATTTACTTGATTTATAAGTCGAACATAGAAGCAACGGAAATCACAACTTTCATCTCTCCACTGGAGATTGAACGTAAAGTTTAGAAAAGGAAAAACTTCCTGTTTATTGAAATTTTCTTAAACATGTTGTCACATTTATCAGTCAGTAGAAGCTTCTAATGTTTCCTGTGGTTGTTTATAATTTATCAAAGTGCACTTTTCTCTAACAAAGAGTAACCACTCCTTTTTTTATTATTTTTTTAATTTGTTTTTTAAGTGTTTACATCTGCGAACAGATCAATTTTGCTTGTATACAGGCGTCTTTCGGTCTCCGCCCAAATATTTTCGTTGTATATAAAGATCATTTCGTATTTTCATTAAATTTTTATTTTTTAATGTCTAGATCGTTTTTTAAAAAAAATTAACTGTTCTATTTTATTGGAAGATATCGCTTAATAAACTTCCATGAAAATTTTGATTAGTTTTATCAAAAAACATTATCTATTTTGACAGCAAAAATTACAAATATTAATAAAGATCCATGTTAAATATATATATTTTTTAAAGTTAAAATTTCGATATAAAATTAAATTATATATATTTATACAAA
>AYEL01070739.1:0-47361 GCA_000484575.1 Olivierus martensii | reverse complement strand
AAATTATATATATTTATACAAAAAAAAAATAAGAAAAGAAGTTAAAAAATTGGCAAAAACTTTTTTCATAAATTTGGCAAAGAGAAGAACGAATTTATTTTGGAGCCCTCCCAATATTTTATCGTATTTCAAAAACTAAAAACCTCCATTATTAATACAGTAATAAATACTCCGACATAAAAAACGATTTGTACATTATTTATAAACATGACATATCATTCAATTTTAATAAGTTAGCTGAATTTAGAACGAGGAAAAAAATATCAAAAAGACAAAAAGAACTAAAATTCCAGTTACAGTTCAGGAAAAAAATTGCTCCACCCCTAAATGTTTGATCAAAATGCATCTCGGCACTCGAACATTAGCTTTATTTTGGAACGAAAAAAATGCGATTTATAATTTAATAAACGACTACAACCAAACTTTATGCGTCATTATATTTATTTATGTTTTAAAATTCAGTAAAAAAATTTTATTAAATTTGAGAATTACTTATAGAAAATTCCGAAAATTCATTCTGTTCCGACTAGAAACGTTAAAAAAATTGTTTATAATTATTATTTATAAAAAATACGAAATTTATAAAAAAATTTTTAAATTTAAATTGGCCCGTTGATTAAAAAGGTTGCTCACCCCTGATTTACAGTATTTCATAATTTCGCGGAACACCGGTTAAGAACCACTGGCTTTAAAACAAAAAACAACTTACGTTATTTAATTTATGGCATATAAAAATTTTAAGAATCAGTAATTCAAAAAGTAATAGAAATATTCGTGTGTCATTTGTTAGATATTTAAAATTATCAATTTATTAAAAATTTTAAAATTTAAATTGGCCCGTTGATTAAAAAGGTTGCTCACCCCTGTTCTAGATGATATTTCTGGATATGAAACAAGTCAGTATTTCTTATGTACACTTGTGGTACGTTGTAACAGATGACATCAGCTGGAAGAGATCCTCGTATAAATTTGAATAATGACTTTAAATCTTGATTGCTATTGATAGATTCGAAGGACACCCCAGGACGGTTGAAATCTACAGATTTCAACCGTCCTGGGGCCTTATTCTCGAGTTATTCGTGTTAAACGCATTCGTGTTAGCATTATCACGTGACACCAACTCCCATGTTTAGACAGAATTGATAGGAAGTTGGTATCACGTGATACTGCTAACACGAATGCGTTGTAACACGAATAACTCGAGAATAAGGCCCCTGGATAGACCAGATCCTAGATAGATCTGTAGATTTGAAGTGTCCTGGATAGACCAGATCCTAGATAGAACGGTAGAGATCTTTAAGATCTCTACCGTCAAGGACGGTTGAATCTATAGATACATTAGTACTATTGCTCATTATTATTTGTTGAATGTTTTTGATAGCCTTATTATATGATCTAATTAGTTTCTCCAGATAAGTGGAAGCAGCAGATGAGTAGATTGAAATGCCATAAGAAATAATCGAGACGAAATTAGCAGAAACCATACATGAAAGGCATGATTATCAGATAAATTTCTCAAAAAGCGTCTGGTGAATGCTGTTTTTTATTCACACTGTTTATTAAATACTGAATGTGATATTTGTAAAATAAACCAGGATTCAGAACAATGCCTAAATCTTTGTTAGAAACTTCTGGTTTTCATTAAGAATTCTCCAGTTAAAACTCATATGACTAGTGAAAACTAGTATTACCTAAAATTTCTTTTACGAGGATAAGCCTGATATCTTCCTAATCGTGTAATCATGCGTTAGGGGAAAAATAAAAATATAGTAACTGAAATCTACAAAATAAATCTATTTATGAAGGTAGTAACTCAAATTTACAGAATATATTTATGATATACATTATTTGTTTTCGTATGGAAAACTGTTATGACATTTAGAGTTGCAGATAATTCCTTTCTTCTTGCATAAAACATCTTTTCGAAATGCAAGGTTTCTCGCAAACACAACTTGTGAACCCATACCGTGACATTGCCGCTCTCCTAGCTATCGTCCTCAAAGAAATATCTGTATGTGGTACCTTTTCTGGCATCAGGAGCTTCTCCCGATCTACAAAAGATATTTTTTCATAATCATATTTTAGGCATTCTCTAAATAGTAGCAAATACATAAAAGTATCAAAACATACCTATAATGTAATTTATCCATCTTTCCATCCTTAGTTCCGATCTTGTTGCAGATCTTCATTTTTTTCCAGCACAACTCCGATGACATTTTGAAAATCTGCCTTGGCTCTATCCATATCCGGGATTGGGATTATTGACATCATCTTCTACTTCAACATGGGAGTGGGTGGCATCAGAACTACGTTTCATTTTCTTGATTTATTAATCTTCATTTTTTTCCAGCACAACTCCGATGACATTTTGAAAATCTGCCTTGGCTCTATCCGTATCCGGGATTGGGATTATTGACATCATCTTCTACTTCAACAGGGGAGTGGGTGGCATCGGAACTACGTTTCATTTTCTTGATTTATTTAGACAATTAGTTTCGAGCTTCTCTTCTGGCTGATGTGCTGTAAACTCTACTAGCACCAGCCTCATGTTCTTCTTCAGCAGGGGTCTCAACTTCTTCTGTCATCTCTTCGATGACTCTCTGGAGTTCTTCCTCATCTCTAATGTTCCGGGAATATCTGATATTGTTGGAAATAGAGAGAGAAGGCACTACTCATTGGTTTGACCTGGGAAGAATGAAGAACAAAGATAGAAGATGATAGGAAAATAAAGAAATGATTTACATATTCCTGTCAAGAGATAATGTGACTGGTCATTAGCAGAAAAAAGATATATGTATATCTATACATATTTTAGAAATTTTTAAAAAGTAAAGTCCTGAAACTTTTTCATCCTACCTTGTATAATCGGCATTACTGGAAAGGTAATTAACAATTCAGAATAATAATTTTGCCATATCAGAAATGAAAATCTTTGATTTATAAAGCAATTAATATATAAAATTATAATTAATTATATAATATATTCTTCCAATTATTTAAATGATAATCAAGGGAAATTATGATTATTTTTCACTCTTATCATGAGAGATACGATAAAATACTTTCTATAATTTGAAAAAATGTAAATCTGGTAATTAAAAATTACAAATATTTATGTTATTGTTACGAATCTAGATATTGTACGTCTTGAATTAAAGAAAAAAACTTATATTTCGGAGAAAAATGAGTTTTTGATTCTCCTTAAAAAATTCCTGAATAAATTATGTTTGCTCAAGAATTTTTTTTTTCAAAAATAGTTTAAAACTCTTAATGGAAAAATAAAGATCAATAATTATTAAAATAAATTAATTGATTATAAAAAATCTTATAAAAAAAATAAGTTAGTGCAGAGTATAAAAGCCTATTAATTATATTAAAATTAGAAAATTATTAATTGATAACTACAATAATAAAATTTATCTAAAGGAAAATTTTTGACACGTATGCCACACATTTTCTTATCGTTAGACTACAGATTTTTTTTATGATAAAATATCAAAAAAAGAAACAGGACATATATAAAAGATTAGAATTTTATAAGAGAATGTTGAAAAGAGTCATTAATCATAAATCTATACAATTCATTCAGAAGAAAAAATGAAAAATATTACTCTGTCATTATACTCGGAACTTTAGTATTTATCAGTATTTATTATTATTTTTTACTTTTACTATAAAATTATAGGTTTCTTCAATTAAAATATCCCATATGGTTGCAGAATGCACAGATTACGAATGGCGATATGAGCTTTGGTATGGAAAGGATTTTCACAAACAATGGGCAAAAATATCTGGTAAGAAAATAACTTTTCATTTATCTTTCATAATATTATTTCTAGGCATTAAGTAATCGTAATTAGAAACACTTTTATTGTTAAATTTTTCATAAATGCAATTTTTACGACTTTCATAATGATGCTACATCAAAGTACTGTCAATGAGTTCAACGGAAAATATGTTTTGCACGATTCATTCATATGACATTTTTAATCGATTATTAACAACAAAAACATTTTTTTCTTTTATTAAAAATTTATTATTGTAGAAATTTTTCCATAAAACAGAATACATGATATTGTTTAGGATGAAATATAAAATATTTTTTCATATTTAAGATTAAAAGTAATGAAATAATTATGTTATTTGTAATAAGTTAATTTTCTCCGTTATAGAAAAGTCAAGTGATGATAGTTCAGAGACAGAAGATGAAAATACAGGTGGTGACTAATCCAAGGATAGTTCTGAACGTAAGTAACCAAAACAGTAGCTAATTTTATAATTAATTAATTAAATATACCGTTATTAAATAAATTTATTAAATAATAAAAAACAATTCTTTTTTTCAGCCATATTGAATTTTTCTTCCGATCGTAAGTATTACAGATTATTGATAAATTTTAAAAAGTTTCCATGTCATTCACCTTAGTCTACATAACTACATACCAGGAAAATTTTACACATATTTAATAAGCAAAATGGAAAATAATTTTATTTTATCTATTTATTATCCTTTTAAATTATTTGTTGATATTTTATAAATTTTACTTCAGTTATATAAAATTTTAATGCATCAGATTCGTTTGAACAATTTCATTAATTTTGAGTAAATCGTAAGTGTTACAGATTATTGATAAATTTTAAAAAGTTTCCATGTCATTCACCTTAGTCTACATCGTAAGTGTTACAGATTATTGATAAATTTTAAAAAGTTTCCATGTCATTCACCTTAGTTTCCACAAAAGTTTCCATGTATAAATAAATTAATTTTTTTAATTTGAAAACTATTTTATTTTGAAGAATCTCATAAATACTGCTAAATTAAAAAATAAATTTAAAAATTATTATTTATTTATTTGAATTTAATTAATGTATTTGTCAAATTTAGTTATAATTTTTATTCTTATGTAACAAATTTATTTTGTGTTACTGTATTATAAACTAAGAAACTGATTTCGTTTCAAAATTATTAACATTCTTTTTAAATATTTTTCAGCATCTTATGGTCAAAAGATGCATTCACCGATAGCTTCATCGTTTGGCATAAAAAGGCCAAATCAGCCGTTTTTCGACGGTATGTTTTCTGAAAGTAAACCCTCTTCTTCCCAAAGGATATTTTCACAACCTCAGCTAATGCCCAATCCAGGTGAATCATGCATTTTCCTTGTAAATATGGATATACAATATAACATTTGATTACAAACATTTTATTATTTAATACGCATTATAAATTTGCATCTTATATTATTCCATTTGAATAATTGATTCTTATGATTTAGTACCGGTATATCTGATAAACTTTAAGTTTTTCAGTTATAAATTAAAAATATTTTTGCGTTTCAAGAACGTTTACGACATAATAGCAATTTTTTTCGAACCAGTCAATTAAAATTAATAAATTTTCGGAATAATTGCTATTATAATAGCAATAGTTCCGAATATCTTATTAATAAAATTATATATTTGAATAATTATTTTAAATTTCATTTGTGCCATCTATTTAGAGAAAAATATTTAAAAAAATATTATTTTTATTATTTAAAGACTTATTTTTGTAGCTGTTTTTTTAGTTTGTTTTGTAAACTTAAACAGGTTTTTGTTTTATCTCTAGTCATTTGCTAAATTTATATAACTGAAGATATATATATTTATTATTCTAAATTTTTATTATTAGTTTTTTCCTACCTATTGTCAAACTTAAAAATTTAAAGTCAATATTTAAGAATAAAAATATTTATATTTTTTCTAATGAAACGACGTGTTGCACATCACCATACTTATTATGCGCTTATTTCCGAATCTTGGAATACTTCATTCGTATATTATCGCTTCATTCGTACATTCGTATATTATCGTCTTCATTCGTATATTATCACTAAATAAAATTCAATAACTTGCAAGGATTAAATACTTTAATTGTTTTCATTATTTATTTATGTCATCTATTCTTTCTTTTTTTAAAAAAAATAAACCTCACAAATTGATATTGAATGTCAATTGTGGCAAGAATAAATATAAAAGAACTTTTTATGTTATAGATCTAAAATCAAAGAGAAATGTTTTGAGCCAAAAACTAAAGCAATATTTTGAAGGAATAGTATAATGTGACAGGATACAATTGCAGAGATAAATGGATTATGTTCCTAATAAGCTTTGTATTACATTAAATCGATTAAGTATTAATATCTCAATAATATAAAAAGTTAAGAAAATAATAACAATTTCAAAGAAATAATAATGTAACCGAAATTATAATACAATATTCTAGAAAATATAACTATTAATAGAAAATTTGTCTTATGATCTGAGATAGTCAATTCTCAGTTTTCATTAGTATTTAATTTCCAGATAAGTTAAAAATTAACTCAATTTTTATAAATAATATAAAGACATTTTATTTCAAAGATGTCAAGTTAACTTTTTAAAAATACTTATGAACATAATGAAGGGGGGAGATGCTTATCGCTCCAGTTAATTCAGAATACTAATTATAGTAATAGGAGCCTAATAATCTAGAATTATGCTAGAATGATTTGTATAATATCGAATAGAATAGGCAAAATGTAATGAAATTAATTATATTTATTAATCATTACATTATTTATCAAGAATTAAAGGCTTTATGGCTATTTATTTTTAAATGTATTATCAAAATTATTGTTGAAATAGGCGTTACAATAAATAACTTTAAAATGTGTGTTTAGGTAAAGTGACCAGACGTCCTGGATTAGCCGGGACAGTCCCGGTTTTTGAGTTTTTGTCCCGGCTTGAAAAAATGTCCCGGATTTGTTCCGGTTTTGAATAAAATGTCCGGATTATCCCGTTTTTTATTTATGAGTAAATAGTTCATATTAAAAAATTAAAAATAAGCTAGGTTTAATTTTAAAAATTAGCTTCTGAAGAATTCTCCTTCCCAACTTTTATTATACATGAATATGGTCACCCTAATATAACTAATGTTGATGAATCAATCTGAAGAAAAAGTAATAAAAGTAATAATTTTTTAACACATGGTGAGGCAGGTCGCCAGCAAATCAACAGAACCACATGCGGCCCGTGGGCGCGGGTCTGTGTATCCCTGAGCTAGAGTTCCGGTTGAAGTTCAGAAAATCTGGTCACTTTAGTTTAGGCTTATCTGTTTTTATAGCTTATGATTAAATATGCATTCGCTTTAAAACAATTCTTAATAACAATATAGTTCTTAATCTTTTTGGAGTCACAGAACACTTTTAATTATAAAAACATGTTTGCTGAACACTAGTCTATAAAGTTTATATAAGACACTAGTTTTTAAACTAATGATAAAAATATGCATGCAGTTCTTAAAGTATCATTTATTAAAAATTATAGGTTACATATATTTCATTCATATCTACTTATGCATAGAAATACCATAATTAACTATCAATTATTATGAATAAAACAGTTATTTCTAAATACAAAAATACTTTAAGATATCAGTCTATACCATAACTTATCTACTTATGCATAGAAATACCATAATTTACTATCAATTATTATAAATAAAACAGTTATTTCTAAATACAAAAAGTACTTTAAGATATCAGACTATAATTATTGAACCTATCGAAGTTTATTAATTCTTAATCACTTAAAGTACTCAATAATTTGATTATTTTTTCACAAATTCCTAAATAAACATCCTTAAAATATTAATTTTTATGGTAAAATATGAATAATGGTTTAAAAAACTTTTATTTTTTAATAAAAATTTTTACATAAAAAGCATAATATCTATGTTTATTGTTTTTCCATAGATGCCAAAATTAAATAAACCATTTTATTTATTAATCCATGCAAACGGAAATTTTAAATTTTCCATTGTAACATGCAAATTGAATTTAAGTTAAAAATAAATATTTAATACTTTATTTGGATCTCGAGCTATTCAAATAAAGTTTAGATGAGCATCTTTATAATTAAATATAAAAAAATATTTATTCAAATGAATTGTTATACATAAATTTTTTCTAAACAAATTTCTTACTAATAAAACTTTTCACTTATTATTAGTTTACTCCAAATTCATAAAAAAAGATTGTATATACAGCCATAGTTGACAAGTTCTTTTATCTCTTTCCCGAAAAAAGTTAGCATTTCTTCATAACTTTCCTGCAAATAACCTCTTAATTGCAGTAAAGCCTACATCGAAGGTGCAGCATATTTCATCATCAAATAGAAACAGCGTTGAGAATATTTTTATATTTAATGCATCCTTTTCTAACATGCAAGTTATTACTTTAAAAACGAAATATATTTAATCTATAAATCATTAGAATTAAACGGAAAATTATAACATTCAATGGTTATTTTATAACATCCATCGTATTCTCCTAACCTTACATCTTGTGATTTTTACTTATTTCCGAGAATAAAAAAATCTAACTTTTGGCACAGATTAGAATTAAACGGAAAATTATAACATTCAATGGTTATTTTATAACATCCATCGTATTCTCCTAACCTTACATCTTGTGATTTTTACTTATTTCCGAGAATTAAAAATCTATTTAAAGTAATAAGATTTCGTGATAAAACAGAGGATGTTCATTGCAGAATAATAAAGCATCAAACTTGGTAAAAACTTAGCAAATTTTTCCGCGTTGCTTTAAAGTAATAAAATTTCGTGATAAAACGGATATTAAGGCTGCTGCGAGAGATACAATGAAAATAGTTTCAAATAGGTGGCCGGCGTCGGGCGGATTGACTGCGTGGAAACGCTTCGGCTTTCCAGCTGGAGGACCCGGGTTCGAATCCCGGGTCCCACCCCTTGAAAATATTTATCATGGGGTCCGGTTCCGGCCCATCGATCCCCGTCCTCTACAATCCGGCTGATCCCTCCGCAGGGGTGAACAGCCTGTGGAAGGGCTTGTTTTGCCCCGCCACATAGTATTCTACCTGAATGGAGTGTGGCATCATCAAACCAAAAAAAAAATTGGCGGCCGGATGGCCGAGTGGTAACTCGTTGGCGTGCCATGCCTGTCCATGAGGACCCGGGTTCGAGTCCCGGGTCTGGTCCCGAATATTTTCGGGGTACTGGGTCCGACTAGGTGATCCACGTTCTTTACCATCGGGCCCCCTCCACGAATGTGGGTGCAGCAAGTGGTTGGAACTGGCCCCGACCCTGTAGTAATCTCCCTGATTGGAAAGGGGGCGTAAAATATGCAAAAAAGTTTCAAATAATGACTTTTTCATAGTGTTTTCCCAACTTTCTAATTCCGGGAAAATATGTGTGAATATTCAAGGGGAATCCTTCAAAAAATTTGTTTGCTAAATATATATATGTTACTGTCAAAACCCGAAATTAGTTAAAACCCGATTTGCCTAGTTGAAACTAGTTGGAACAAAGAACGTTCGTGAATACAGTACTAATATTAACTAGTCAATACTAGAATTCACTACATTTATTTTTTTATCTGATAAACTACACCCTTTATAAACCTAACGGGTGGCCCCCTCAAAACAAAACAATAGAAGTTCTGTACAAGTTATTAAATGTTTTAGAAGCTCGACAAAAGAAAGATTTAATAGTTTCTTCTAGATCAGGGATGAGCAACACGCGGCCCGTTAAACATGTTTATGCGGCCCGCCAAGCATTTCTAAAATTGAATTTATTTTATCGACTTTCTCCCATCAATATATTGTTATAAAATTAATTATAATAAAATGGTAGTACATACTAAACCGAAACAATTTTTTGTGACGAGTTACTCACTTGTCGGCGACTTGTTCAAACATGCAATACGAAAGCGCCGCGTCTGTGCTTGTTTGTAGAATCAGTAATTCAAAAAGTAATAGAAATATTCGTGTGTCATTTGTTAGATATTTAAAATTATCAATTTATTATTCTTGTTAAGTTTTCTTTACAGTTTCTGAAATGATGCATTTTTTTTAAATGATGTATAAATTGCAGTAGGAATTAGTAATAAATAAAACTATTATGAACCAAACAAACTGAAAATAAATTTATTGGCTGCTTTCACTTATTATCCTGGAATTATTGTTCCTAAAATAAACGTGAATTTTTCTTTATTGGTAAAAAATCAGGATGCTATATTAACGGAAAACGGAGTTTATCACAATTATCTTATAAGTATCAAAACTTTTATGCGCTTTTAATGATTCTTCAGTGAATGCTCCTGGTATTTCAATAAAATAATGGAAAATATTAATTCAATATTATTTCGACTAACTATCGTAATTTCTAAAAGTAATAAACGATTTCGTTAACATGCACTGATGGATTTAAAATTTAGACATATTGTCATCCGTAAGTTATATATAGGTAACTCACGTATAACACGGTTTCACTCTTAAACACGATTAGAAAATTACGGATACCCTCATATAACACGGTATTTCTACAATATAGTTTTTACTTAATACATTTAGAAAATTGTATTGATATTTACTTTCCTACAACAAAAACTTTTTTTCATCAATTTTTGTAAATTCACACTATGAACAAACATAAAATGCAATCATTGGGAAATACAATAATATCCCGAAGTTACGCGATAGATGGGACCGACGAAATTCGCGTAAGTCGGGGTACAACTTTGCATATAAATATATATAAATTTTATTTAATTGAGACTAAGGACTAACAAAAACACTAGTTTAGAAGAAAAATATTTAATAAAACTGCAATTCTTTATACATGTGTGTGTGTATGATCGTTGAATCAAAAACTTTACTCGAAAGTAGACTAACAAAAAAGAAGCTTTAATTGATATCTAGCGTGTTTTACAACGACATGGATGCCTCGTGCATTCCATCTCACTGACACCCTACATGAACGCCTCGTGCATTCCTTCTCCCCGGGTTCAAAGTTCAAGTAACAAAAAAAATGACTGAAAAAGAAGACGCACCCTGTCCGAAGGAATGCCACCTTCACAACCAAATTAAAAACACAAAAATTATTGAACAATACATATTAATACAAAATATGTATTAATTCAATACGAAAATACGATTCATTAGGAAAAGACTTATCCAAGAGACCTAACTTACTTCGGAACCTTGAGACAGTTCGCCGTATCCGAGAGTCGCTCCGGAACCCAGAGACAGTTCATCCTGCCCAAGAGTCGCAAAAAGACTGAACCAAACAAAAACAGCATTCGGACAATATTAACGATTCTCTTTAATAATTACCAAGAAAGAAATCCAAGCAACCCTACTTGTTCTCCTCCCCATATTGGGAATCTCCGATTGAATAGAAGTCTCATTCACCGGTGTTATCTTGTTCGTTGAAAAGACTGAATTTAATGTCTTTTGCTACATCAGGTATTTATCCTCTTTGAACTGATTGTCGGATTACATTACAATGTACAAAAATCTCTAATAAAGGAAGTTATTGGTTACCTAAACCGTAGTCTCTGTGTCGTTATAGTCAAAAGCCTCATTACTTATCCTTACCTACATCGCGCCACATACCGCGTTTAGGCCTAAAGCCTGTTCAGTACCGTCCTCAGGTTCCACACACTGAAGATAGCGGGCAGCAGAGTTGATAAACGAAAAAAGTAAGAACCGCGTAACTCCGAGTTCGCGTAAGTCGGGGTATTACTGTGCTATTGCTAAAATTAGTCATAAATGCAATTTCGCTAATTTGCCATGAAAGAAATAATCTGTAGTTTATTTTCGATTTCTATTTAAAATTGAGTTAATTGAATTCATTTTGAAATTGAGTTAATTGTTGACCATTGAGTATTTTATGTTCCAAACTCAGTTTTTGGATAAAACAAGTTTTAATTTTTCAATAGGGGAATGTGAAATAGAAAAAAACTTTATTCATAAATTTATGAGGGTTACGTGTTAAAAAACGATTGTTTTGTAGCAGATTAGATTACAGATTTTTATAAAGAGAGCAGAAAATACACAAACTTTAAATGCAGAAACAAGTTTGGAAAGTGAAATTGATATTGTTAAAAAGAAAAAAAAAGTCCTCGTTTTAACGAAACAGTGGAAAGGAAGATATAATTATCATATGAATGTTATATATGCTGTATACTTTTTTCTTTCCTTTTGTTTTACGTATAGGCTATTGTTTTTTTAAAGAGCTTATTTTTTTTTTTTAATGATACGGCGACCACCGAGATCTACACTCTTTCCCTACACGACGCTCTTCCGATCTAATGTACAAGAAAAGCGAAAACATTGATAGAGAACTTCAAATTTTTTGACAAATACAAGAACTCGAATAGTATAAAAAATATATATTTTTTTTCTCTACATATTGAGTTATAAATTGAGGCTCCTAAAATTATGAGGCTCGGGGCAGCCGTCCTCTGATAACCACTGAATGTCATTTAGGCTGTTTATTTTTTCTTTTTGTTTTATATATATATATATATTTTTGGTCTTATGTAAATATTTTTTTCTTTCTTTATGCTTCGTGTTTATTAATATTCTTAATAAAAATTAAGTTTCTTATGTGAAATTAAAGAGTTATTTATTTTTAATTGATTTTGGAACATCTCTCTCTTTATTGTATTAGCTCCAAGTTTCATATAACACGGTTTCACATAACAGGCGATTTTTAGGAATCTATCTACCGTGTTATACGAGGGTTACCTATATTGCAGGGCTGACCAACCTTTTTATGACCGTGAGCTACTTTTTTCACCGGAGCAATGCAGTGATCTACCGATATCCAGGGAATAAAAGTACAGAAATAGCAATCATCTATATAATTCAAAATTTATTAAATAAAATAAACAATTCTTCATAGCATGAAAATAACTACGAATGTATGGGGACATAAACAAAAATTTTAATGCGATATTTGGCATCGTGTAGATTTTGCAATTGATTCATTCAAAATTTGAATTATATGACGAAAGAGATAATCTTAAAATTTTTACCAACATATTTTGTTGCGAATGTAAGTTCGATTTTAAATCTATAATTTTTGCTCCGCGTATTTCGGAGTCTTTCGGATATTCATTTTCATAATTGGAGAGCATTGTTCGAAAATGACTTTCGATATTTCCCTTTTTTTGGAATAGCAACAACTGAATTACATATTAGACAAGAGCATTTGCATTAACCATGGAAAAAAGAAATCATGTTCCATTCATCGTGGTAATGATAAGTTTTAATTTTCTTTTGTATGCTCATAATTATGGTTGAAAGAAAAAAATTAAATAATTGTAGAAGTTTATTTTTTAATAAATTTAACTCTTTTAGTGCGGAACAATGATATATTATTGTCCGGACTTAATGTAATAAGGAAAGAAAAGACATTTGAGCTTGTATAAGCATTTGTCCAACAAACTTTTGGCTTACTCATCGAAATAATCTTCATTTATTGTTTTTGATATATTATTAAATTCTACCAATTGCTCTGATCTGCTATATCGTAATAAATGATGAAAGACACAAAGAACGAAACACTGAGGTATAACCTCATCTTGTTTCAACAAGAACACAGACCACTTTACTACGTATTGTAAAGTGGAAGTTTACAAGCGAGTTGATCGAAAGCTTGCGATCGACTAAAAAGCTTGTCGAGATCGACTGGTAGCTCGCGATCGGCGAGTTGGGCAGCCCTGGTATATTGGATTGTCAATTAAAAGAAAAACATTATACGAACCATTTGTTTTAACTTCCGTAGGTAAATGCTTATTATCTAAATCCGCTCATGCCTTATCGTATAGATCAAATTAAAGTTTTCTGTAAACTTACTTTTTTATATCGTTGTTCATCATTTTTCAGTATATTAAAATACATATTTGACGTAAATAAAATATAAAAAGACACTGGAAACAACTCAAAACACTAAAGCAGCTATTTTGTTTAAAATAAGAAATGAGTTACCTTTATATCCAATAAAAGATAACATAGTATTGTATTTGGATAGTTGTTATTTTGTTTGTATTTTGCAATGTTAATGAATATAAATTTTATGAAATTAGGCTATTCTATTTTCATTTTGCTCATTCCTGGAGAGACATGGATATATGGGAATATTACTGATCCAGGAATTTCTATTGACAGAAATAATGTATATTCTAACACTTCCGGATTTAAGACTGTCATTAACTGATTAATCTTTGAAATGATTAGGCCTAATAATTTTATAATTCATCGCTATAATTGAGTGCATGTACAGTGATGTCCTTTTTTAAGGTTGATTTATGTAAGCTTACTCTATTTATTCCTTAAAATCAACGTTACGAAAATCGTCGTTAATTAAAATCATTGGAGTGTAAACGAAGCAATGCTGAAGAGTTTGGGACGACTTTTTAAACAAATTGAATGATTTTGATTTTGTTTAATATGGAAGAACTGAGAATACAATTCTCTATGATGAATAACTTCTAATACCAATTTTATTATTCAGCTTTTAAGCTAGCAAAAAATTCAAATTACATATTTGATATAAATTTATATCATTTTGATTCATTAAGATTTGCCAGATAGAGAAATAAAAGCAGATGATAATTAGACACATAATTGAGACAATTGATGACTGTATTAATTCTATAACGTTAACTTTACTAGTCTCCTACTTATAAATTCCAAACGATTACAGCACTTTTGAGAAGGAATACTATTATATTTTTTACCAATAACACTAAAAATATACACACAAAATGTTTATTCAGTTTATTCGGATCGCTTTCGGCTTATTTACAGCTCTCATAGTACATTCCGTATATAATGGTACTATATATTATCTAGAACAAGTGTGCTTATCTAGAACAAGTGATAGAACAAGTCTATCAGTTGTTCTGGATAAGAATTCATTATCTAGAACAAATGTATTAATTCACTTGTTCTAGATAAATTCTTGAATTTTTTCATATTATTTAGAGTTGTTCATACCCAAAAACTCACATTTTACATGTTATTCTCTGAAATTATACAATTTAATTAAAGTTCTGTTTTTTATTTATTTTTTCTCATATTTGAAATAAATATTATATTAAACAAAACAATTATAAACGAAAATTTTAAACATTATTTTAGCAAGAAAAAGATTTATCCAAAGTCCAATTATGGTACAATCGAAAGATCAAACAAATGAAAAGAAATATAAGTTTTCTTCAAGGTATGTTTTATATAATAAAAATATTTATAATATTGCTCCAATAATAATATTTAATATATAAAAATTTTATTTAATAATTATTTAAGGAAAATTTGACCTTTTAAAACTGTAAATTATATCATTAATTGATTTAAATTTGATAAAATAGTCAAAAGAAAAATTTTATTATGATGATAATACGAAATTTAAAAATCAAACTTATTAAAAAAAAACTGAAAACTTTATATTTATGAACTTAGAGGGATTCAACAATAGAACATATTTAATATATAACCCTGTAATTGTGTTATCATTTTCATTAGAATATTAATATTTTTGATCAGTTACTTAAATAATAAATCGTTTAATCATAATTGAAGATACACTCAGCCCTCGATTTACACGATAGATACGTTCCTGGAAAAATCGTGCAAACCGAAACCGTGTAAAACGAGACGCAGAATTCATACACAATAGAAAGATATGTTCAGTTAAACTGTAAACCGTGTAAATCGATCTAAAGAAGATAATGAAAAGTCGGGAATATGTTCTTTATAACCGTGTAAAACGAAATAAGGATTAAAGGAAAAAAAAGGGATTAGTTCGTTAATTTTTAGAGACAATTTAATGCTTATAGTTTTTCAATTTATTTTTGAAAATGAAAACAAAAACATTAATTAACATCGAATACGGTACAAAAAAAAATTAACCATATTCCGTACAAATAAAAACAATAAAAGCATTCAAACATAATTAAGCGAGCTGCAAGCGTGATTTGAGTTTAGTTGAACTGCGAGACTTGGACAGTAAAAGTTAATAGTGAGCGATAAATTGTGAAAGCGAAAGTGGACTAAGAAGAACTGTGAGTTATTCTGAATTAAAGACATAAATTAGTGTTGTATGAGATAATTATCGGATTTTGTATTGAATTTAGTTATAGTGAAACAAGATTATTTTGTTTTGTGTGAATAAATTGGATTGTACGAAATATAGCTGTATTCACTCTTTATTAATCTCTACGAACTCGTAAACCCACAAAACGTAACAATATGATACTCTTTTAATTTATAAATGGCATAATGCAAAACATTCAAAATAAACCCCCCAAAAAATTTTTTTGTTTTCATTTAAAAACCGTGTAAAAGCGAAACCGTGTAAATTGAGTGCCGTTCAAATCGAGGGTTAGGTGTACTTCAAGCTTATAATGAGAATTATAATTTTTAGAATAAAATTATTGTAATTTTAGTTATTTCTAAATAGACCAATTTACTTAAAATAAAATCAATAATCTTACTTCAAGTAAATTTCTTGCAAATGATAGCATTAATGCTTAAAACATCTCTTAAAAATGAGCATATTATAAAGTATTATTTAATATATATACTGTATACACAGGGCCGGATTTACCAATAGGCCGACTAGGCTGTGTCCTAGGGCCCCGCAATTCTAGGAGCACCAAAACTATCAATCATTTTTCAACTTTTATAATTTTTTAATAAGAAAAAATGGGTTTTTATTAAAGTGCTAGATAGAAAGAAAATTTTAAAGGTTCCTTATAAGTTATAAGGAGCCTTTAAAATTAGACTTTAAAGGTTCCTTATAAGTTATAAGGAGCCTTTAAAATTAGACGTAGTTGATTAAAGGTTCCTTATAAGTTATAAGGAACCTTTAAAATTAGACGTAGCAGATTTGAATTTTTAGAGGCTAAAATTAGACATAGCTGATTTGAATTTTTAGGGGTCCCAAAGCCTTGACCCAAAGCCTTGCTCGTCCTAGGGCCCCTAAAAATGCAAATCCAGCTCTGTGTATACAGTATAATAGTATTGTAAATAATTTTAAAACATGAGACCATTATCCATTTTTAGAAATTTACAAAGTCCATTAATAAATATTGAATCTGCCTGTTCTGTAAATTATATAACTAGCACAAAAATTGACAATGGTAATTCTTTTAATGAAAGCAAAATTTCAAAAAAGGTAAAAATTTAAATATATTTTTTGAAGTGGTTTCTTTAATTTATGAAATTATATTTAATTTTATTTTATAAATAGAGCCAAAATATTTTAAGTAATAAATATCCTGTTTGGAGAACAAATTCTGAAAATTTAAAAGATGATAATTGTGAATTAAAAATAATTACTGTTACTCCTACAACACTACATGAATGGAAAATGTTAAAGAATCACCACTTTATACTTTATGAACTTTTTGGTAAAGCAAAGTCTAATAAGTATAATTCTTATCAATAGCTTATTAATTCAAATTTAATAATTAAATTTGAATTATTTTCAAATTTAATTATTATTTTGCTTAATGCATTGATTTCTAGAAATCTAAGTATATAAGTCAAAAAGTTTTTATTCCTATTCTAAGCTAGAAATTTAATATCAAAAAATATATGCCACAATCTATATTACATAAATTTGAATTATTTAAATAGGTATATTGGATTCTTATATCAAAAATATTAAATACAATACAGCTAAAAATTTTATTCTGAGAAGTGGAATAGACACTATTGAAACAGTATTTTATGAAATAGTAAGTATGATATATATGATATATTATAATAATAAAAATAATAAATTCCTTTTTTTCAAAATAACATACCATTAATTTTAGTAGTTTGCCTGAAGGAATAAATATATAATTAACACCAGGAAAACAGAATATAATGTTAATTTATACAATAACTATAATTAATATTTAGCATATTCTTTAAATACAATACAGTTATGAGCTGGCTTAACATTCTGGGTATATTTTATCTAATAAGATGTTATAATGAATTTCATGTTGTGCAAATATAAGTAAACAACTTATACTGTAGTACACTGTACTTAAACTGTACTGCTTAAATAGCTAAAATATTGTACAATATTGTCACTAGAACTGGTTGGGAGCATTTTGGAGTCATGATATACAGTCAAACCTCTAAGCCGCCACCATAGGTTCGAAGGTCCTCTCTGGCGGTAAAGGAGGGTGGCGGTTTATGGTAACATGTGAGAAAACATGTATAGATTAGAATGACATTGCAGGGATGTGAATAGTCACAGGTGTGCGATTACAGTCTAATAAATGTTTACAGATAAATTACTTAATTACCATCATCTCTAGTGTTTGTATTTGTGTTGGTTGACCTTGCCGTTCGATTGTTTTGGCGGTTTAAAAACAACTGATTTGTTTACTAATGAAATTGGTTGACCTTGCCATTCGATTGTTTTGGCGGTTTAAACAACTGATTTGTCTACTAATGAAATGGTTTTGCCTCCAGAAATGAGTGGCGGTTGGCGATTAGTGAGGTGGCGGTTTATAGAGGGAATTTCATGTTTTAACATAAAGAAGATTTGTTATTGGCTTTCATCAGGCAAATAACGAGGGTGGCGGTTTAAAGAGGTTTGACTGTACTTAATTTCACAAGATAAAATGATAAAGAGATATGCTAACAGAAGATTATACATGAGAAGTTTGAGAATGAGATGTTACAAGACTGAAAACAAAATATTGTACAGTATGTGTAAAACATTTATTTTACATTAAGTGTACAACATTAATCTGTACAGTAAGTGTACTGCACATATATTTACTGTGATATAAATTAGATATTTACCATACCATTATACTACTGGCAATGCAATCAGTTTGTTATATCAGTTTTGCACATAAATACATATGCTATGACAGCTTATTTCTGCTCCATTCTGTTAACCTGAACAGTATTTTTTTAAATTCTATGATACCTCAAACATATATACAAAACTATTATTTTTAGCAATATTTATAAAACAACTATAATGGTATTTAATATTACTATTAATAATTGGTTGAAAATAGCAAAACTTTTATAGGTCATAAATTTTACGTATTTATTGTATTGTGATAATTATATATCTTCTGTCTAGTAATAAATGGGCTATATATATGGGTTATAGATATTTGCATATACAGTACATGTATATTTTATTTCAATATGACCAAATTAATTGAGAATTTATGAAAATTTGATGTGTGCAAATTCTTTAGATGTAAGTAAATATTGCATCAAGGAACAAATAAATTACAGTAATACTCCAAAGTTACATAATAGGTGGGACCAGGAAACATAACATAAGTTGAAAATTATGTAAGTCAGGGTACCTACAGATTCCCAAATCCTAATTTCAGGTACATATGTATTAGGTTCTTAATTGGCTCTTTATTACCAAGAAAGCAACAAATTTAAAAGTTTTTAATTGCAACTACATATTATAGACTTTTAATCAATAAATCAGCAAATGAAATATGTACATACATGAATATGCACTATATAATTGTGAAACAAACAAGTAGGCGAGGGGGGCAGATGAGAAGTTATGTATCTATGAATTTACATAAGTTGGAGTATTACTGTATATTATTAAAAAACTTTGGAAGATTCTACTTTATCACAAAATTAGATATTTATAAATAAATTTTATATATGTAAAAAGTAAAATGCAAAGCCCTTATGCAGTCAAAAAACTTTAAATCAGAAATGTTTTCAATACACTTGGCACCTTCAGCTGCTACTACAAAATTCACCCTACAAGAACAGTACTACATTTTTTTTTTGTAGTAGTAGTAGTCCCGTTCTTGTGTAACAGGGTGAATTTTGTAGTAGCAGCTGAGGAAGGTGCCAAGTGCATTGAAAATGTTTCTGATTAAAGTTTTTTGACTACTTAAGGGCTTTGCATTTTGCTTTTTTTTTTTTGTTTTTGTTTTGTGTAATTTTGTTGAACTTTTATTATAAATTTTATATATTTAAATTTATTGGAATTATATATTTTAGGATAGACCATTACCATCTATAATAAAAGGAGAATGGCAAAGGTAACTTATTTAAAATTATTTAATCAATAATTAGTATTCTGATTAGTAGAAATTATATGATGCTTTTCTTAAAAATTTTATATATTCTATATTTATAGATAATAATATTCAATAGATTTTTCAATTTTAGATGTTTTACATTTTTATTAACAATAGTTGCTATTGTATTAATGTAAAATGTCTAAAACTGGGCATTGGTGACAGATTAAAAATACATCTATAAACAAACCTACATGAAACTGCAAATCAGAATACTGAAACATTTTTTCCTAACAATACCAAATTTTTGATGACAACAATTAACTCAAAGTTTCCAAAGATAAATTTGTCAAATATTACTTTAAGAAAGTATTTTCAAATTCTGTTAATAAAAATTACTATATTTTTAAGTGTATATTTATATATAAATAAAAACAACACCAGAGGTATTCTACATTGCTGCTATGTCATTACAGTAATAGTTTGAATGCTGATATTTTTTAATTATCTTTGAATAAAAGTTAATTTTTTAATTATTCTTTTATATTAATTTCATAGAGCTAATCCGAAAACCCCATGAAATTAATATAAAAGGAAAAACATAAAATTACCACATACAATTTTATAGAATTAGAAAATTATGGCTATATAAATCAAAACTTTAAAAAATAAACAAGCATTCTATACTGAATAATAAAATTTTATATATATAGTAGGAGTGACCAAGCTTCATGTCACTACAAACCATATAGGAAAATCTCAAATACTTGAGAATTACACTGTTTGTTTTTGGGTCAATGAGAACCACATCAATTTTTTCAAGTAATTTTAATAATGGTTTCAAAAATTATTTGTCATATATTTCACATGCATTTATTTCATTTAGATGCATACTATTTTTCACAATAAATGAACAAATTACAAATATATTATTTTTTAAAATTAAGTAGGTATTTGTTCCATATTAACTATTGATTTTCATAGTATGCAGCCATGTTGAAGGTACCAAAGAGCTGCATGTGGCTTATGAGTCGTAATTTGGCCACTGTGGGTATATTATTTCTAATAAAATCTTAAATTATCATCAAACTTTAATTTTAAAAAATAACACTACAATTCCTTTTTTAATAACATTAAAATTCTTTTTGTTATTAAATGTTTAGGCATAATTTGTTTGCAAAGAAATTTAGAAATTATTATAAAATCTTATATATCATAGGAAGAAACAATGTTTGAAATTATAAATATCAACTTATTTTTTACATTAACATCTTAGAAATTTTTCATACAATTTTATAATATTTTTTTTTTGTATTATTTATATTTAATAAATTAGTGAATTAATTCATTCATTAATTTATTAAATATAAAAATAATGTTTTATAAAATATATACTATTTTTAATTGAATAATAGTCCTTCATTAATTAAATATTAAATTGAAGGAATAACAATTAATCTCATTTATTCTCTTCTAAAATAATAGTTATTTCATGCTTTTGATAATTAAAGTAGATTGTTCCATTCTTGTGCAAATTCTAAGTTATAATTTTGACTTTATGAAAAATATTTTAAAAATAATCTTTATAATTAAATATATAGTGCAGTCTTACAATTTTATATTGTTACATTTTTTCAATGTAATTATGACACTACTGTAATGATAGTTAACGATGTTATCAATAGCTTGCTTTTTTAGTAAAGTTATTGTACCATTATAACTATTATATAATGATATAAACTATCTTTTATCATATTACAAAAGTTAAATTGTATCCTTGTGAATAGTTTATACAGATATATATATAAAACATATTTCTAATTTTACTATAATTCATTAATTATAATTTATGTAGGTAAATTAGATTAGCATATTATTGCCAGGAACATAAGTATGGGAACTGTTGAATTGAATATTTCTCTTATGTATAGTAAAGCTTATTTTTTCTTTTTTAAAGGCTAAAAATAAACTTAAGATTGTCATTCTTCCTGTCTATTCTCCTACTAAAAATTTTGATTATTAAATTTCATAAAAAAATCTGCTAATGTTCTTCCATTAAAGTTATATAGATATTACATCTTTTAACTCTATAGCTTCAACCATTTAAATTGGTAGGCATTCAAATTTCTGAGATATTCTCAAGATTTTTTAAAAAGTTAATGAATTTTTATCTAGAAGGAGGGTCATGTTGTAGACCAGGCATGCTCAAACTGTGGCCCATGTGGCCAGTATGTCAAACCTAAAAATGTTGTTTTTCTTTTCATTTTATTTACAGAATAAAATTTTATTTATAGAATAAAATACCAATAAAAGTATTTTATTCTTTTCATTCATGGTATTTTATTTTAAAAATTAAAGTATCATATTTCTGTCTTAAAGCACTCTTCAAAAGATTGAGCACTGCTGTTGTAGACAATGAGCTTGATGCATACATTAACCATATAACTTCAATTATTTGAAAATGACAATAAGATTCTGAAATATGCATATATATCTTTTGGAATTTAACTGATATAATTATTGAAAGTATATTCTGTTGATGATAATAGTAAAGATTCACAAATTTAATCTTCTCAACATAATCATAAATCACTATAGTGACAAATGGAAGAGAAATAATTTGTGAGATTTTGAAGATTAAAAAAAAATCATTTTATAAAGGAAAGTGAAGCAAAAATCTGCAAAGAATATCTTGTTCAGAAATTCTTTGATGTATAGTCTGTTTCTGACCTTTAATAATAATTATCCATTCAAAAGTGAATTTGATCCTTCCTTGTTCACAATTCACTTGGATACTTAAAAATAAGTTTGCTATCTTTGCTATATGCATTGTCATACTATATTATATATATTATACATAAATTTCCTTCCTACTAAATATATAAGTTAATGAAAATGAATTGATTTAAAGCAATTCATATGTTTAAAATGTCTAATTTCTTTATTATATAGTATAAATTATCTATATTGAAAAATAAAAATAATAGATGAAAATCATATTGATATTTTAAATATAGTTTAATTACATAGTTCATAAAATAATTTTTAATTTGATTGTTAGAAAATTATGAAATCCTATTATTATGTTAAATTTTTATTTTTTGTTCTTTAATATTCAAAAGGTGTGTAGGTTCCTTTGATACACTGGGAAATTTTAGAGTGGTATCCATTAGACCTGCTTTAGACAAAGAAATTAATAATCTTGATGCTGTACTTTCCTTCATGGAAAAATATATGGCAAATTTAACATTATTAAATGAACCATAAAATCAAACTAAAAATTAATTTTTTATATATTAAAATAATGTTTCATTTAAGTAGTAATTATCCATTTGACAGAGGATAATTTAAAATATAATAAATAACATTAATATTGTATCTTTTTATTTATTTGTTGATCAGCTGATTATTTATGTTCAATAAAGCTAATGATTCTAAAATGTAATATGAATCATATATCAAAATATACAAACTTAAAACTTTGAAAAGTTATTTTATTATAAATCAATATATTTACATGTATGAATATTTATTTTCAGAAATTCTTTTTAAATAAATTTCATGAAGTACTTGTGTCTCTTGATTTATAAGTTATTCCACGACTCTTTAATTCACGGATTATACCAGGTGGAAGACGACCAGATACAGATATAGCATAAATTCCTTTAACCATACGATCTAAAAATATTAACAACAACAGTTAATAACTTGCAAAAAAAATTTAATACTATATTTCTATAACAATATTGGAAAATTAAAAAAAATTAGCTAATTATCAAGTAATAATTTATCACAAAATTTACTAAAAATAAATTTTAAAATAAAAATGCCAAACAATAATTGCCATAGTATATTTATTTCAAAATCGGTATAAGATATAAACATAAAAGGCAGGAATTAACATGCTAATATATCATCTTGTCTACTAGTTTAATTATATAAATCAGGGGTGGGCAACCTTTTTTTTTGTAGGGGGCCATATAGAAAAATTTATGGTGGGCCACGGGTAAAACAAAAACAATTGATAATAATAGTATTTATTTAAAAAAGAGAAGGTACATAAAAACAATTGATGATGATAGTATTTATTTAAAAAAGAGAAGGTACAGTACAATTGATAATAATAGTATTTATTTAAAAAAGAGAAGATACAGATATAAACCTTTTTTTGTAGGGGGCCGTATAGAAATATTTATGGTGGGCCACGAGCCAAAACAAAAACAGGGGCTGTATAGAAAAATTTATGGTGGGCCACAGGCCAAAACAAAAACAACAATGTAGTATTTATTTAAAAAAGAGAAGGTATAGATATGTAAGTATACATAGCGTTGAATGACAAAAACAATTGATAATAAAAGTATTTATTTAAAAAAGAGAAGATACAGGTATTAAGTATACATAGCATTGGTATTAGATATAATAAAATAATGTGGCCTGTAGGCTGGAGGTTGCCTACCCCTAATGTAAATGATCAAATGCAATCTGATAAGAAAAAATATCTTCAAATTCTTGAAGTATTTCTACAGAGAAATTCTCTACCACCAAAATGCATATTATTTACATAATTTAAGTAATAGTCAAAAATATATAAAATAATGTCAAAATTATCTTATGTTCATATTTACAAGTTATAATAACCAATATTTATTCTAGAATAAATATATCATGACAATTATTATTTTTAGCTACCATATTTTTTCTCTTTTACATAATATTTTCAGATAGAACTCTTGAAAGAGTTCTCAATAAAATTTTCATAGTTTTTAATTACATTAACTTTCATTCATTTTCAATAATTTCAATTTTAGGATTTATAAATATGAAAAAAAAAAAAAAAATGAATATTGTTGTTAAATACAATTATATTCTTCTTTCAGTTTATGAGATTGTATTTATATGGGCAACTGTAATTTACATCCTAATTTAAATTTGCATGCTCTCTATATACCACATTTCTAAGAAATAACTTATAGGAAAATTTGAAGTAAAAAAACATTGCTTGTTTTGATGATGTAAAGCAAGGTTACTAAACTTTTGAAAGCCATTGAAAAGCTAAGCTTTCCTGTTTAACCAATGGAAAGAAAGCTAAGCTTTCCATTGGTTAAACAGGAGTTGCTATAATCTATTTAGTAATATATAAACTATATTTTTTAAAAATATTTTTGGATGTTTCTCATTTGTACAAGACAAGGATCTAATGAATCACAAGAGACCAAAAGGCAGGCCACAGATTGAACATCCAAGTGTAGAACAACATATAAATAGGCCAGCAGTATTACACATCACAAATTGTGCTTCAACAATTTCTCTTAATGCAAGACATTAAGATTGCCTTCTATTTCCCTATTTGCTAGTATTAGATGCCAGTATATTGCATTAGGCAAAGATTGAAGTTCCATCAAAAACACAACTTTTGTACATCACAAATTATACAGAAATTGCACATGCAGACAGGCACACCCTCTGAAAAAATTAGTTATTCTTATCCATACCATATTGTAAAGTATTTCTTGGATTATTTTTAATTATCAATAATAATGGTATCTAAAAATAATTCTTTGCATTTTGTAAATATGTGAATTTAATTTGCAAAGTCGTGGATTAGAATGGATGCAATACTATTAATTCTAAACTAAGCCTAACGGTCTAGCGACTCTGCAAATTCCGAGTTCGGCCTGAGCTCAGGTCTTTAATTAGTTTTAAGTTAGAACTTTGTTAATTACAAAACAATTTAACAACAACATAACGTCTAACTGACGAAACAAAACCGAAAATAGGAACTTAAACTAAAAGTACCGATTAAGTGTTAGATTACAACAAACAAACAACGATGTTAGAACTTACACTAATAAATTAAAGAAATTCTCAAACAAGTTAAATGACAAAAAAATATAAATTTATTAGACTCAAAACACTTACAAAAGTGTTAATAAATGCTTTATTGAAACTATAATAAAGCAACAATAAATTAATCAACAAAACTGGTTTAATCCAACTCAAATATCAACAATCAATTATTCACAAAAAAGAGAACCTTAAATACTACTTAAATTCTACTATCTCCACCTCCAATACAAACTTCAAACAATCGACGATCTTTACAAGAAACTCAAATGTCACTTTCGCCAATTTTATGTCAAGACAAAACCTCATTGGTTGCCGTTTTTCATAGGCTTTTATACCAGGTGACTTACAGTCCCATGCTGCTTCATTTACATAATTATATGTAACAAGTTCAAAGTTATTAGCTTACAGAGTAATTCATTGATGTCATCATCTTTACAATTCATTTATATATCGAACAAAACATCGATACGGACCATTCTTATATTCACATATCGGATCAGTGGTAAATTTAGTTAGATTAGATGATGACGTCAGTACCCGGGACAGCTCTTCCGAAGGACAGTTCCGATTCTGTATCACGTGATTGCTAATGACGGAGACGGAGAATGTGGGAAGTAAGTTAACTTTTAAACTAAAATATAATATGTTAGATAATAAGAAAATAACGATAAATAATAAAGAGCATAATAAAATAAAAATAGGACAGGTCAAAGTCAACTTCCTCACAAATTTAAAAGTAAAATAAAAAATTTATTAAGTTTTAAGAAAAAATATATATTTTTTCTTTTAATTTTACTAAATTATGATAATAATAAACTTGATAAATCATAAATGATGTAAATTAAAATGAATTTTATTTTAAAATTATGATAAACGTACTTATTCTTTGCCATTTGGATACCCAACTATCTTCTGGTCCCATAAGTGAAATCAAACTGTAATACAAAATTTTAAAAGTCATTAAAATACATCAGAGATTTTATTGGAATGATTTTCAATAATCAATTTATAATCATTAACAAAATTTTATAGACAAATAAATATAAGAAATTTATTGTGAAATTAATAGCACACAATAATTTAAATACATTATATTATATAAAATCATATCAATAAATGAATCTCAAATTTGTAATTTTACAAATAATATATATTTTAAGAGTAGAATATTATTATTTTTTAAAAATATTTTAAGTAATTGCAGTTTGAATTATAATTAATTTATCTAATTAATATATTTAGGGAACATTTGTAAACTATGTAAGCCTGTTAAGAGGAGGTAATGATAAATGAAAAGTAAGAGTCATGCAAATTATGATGTCAGGCAGCAAAAATAACTGGAATTTTATATATCTAAAACTGGAACATTTGTAAACTATGTAAGCCTGTTAAGAGGAGGTAATGATAAATGAAAAGTAAGTCATGCAAATTATGATGTCAGGCTGCAAAAATAACTGGAATTTTATATATCTAAAAATATAAAATATTTATGTTTAACTGTTTGAAAAATAAAGACTATGATATAACATATTTGGAGATATATCTTATATTTTATAACAAACATATCTAATTCTAAGAGATTTATATCTGGAAATTAAATATGTAATACAGATATAATAATGTGCAACTCTTTATCTACAGCAACAAGTATTTAATAAGCATCATATAATATTTTAAACTGAAAAATATATTTTGAATTTTATTTCAAAATAACTTCTTTATTTTAATACATGTTTATTTAAAGATAATTTATCTTAAAATAATTTCAAATAAAAATATTTTTATTTGGAAAATTGATTTATTTCAAATAAAGTATGCACTGGTCTGGATCAATCTAACAAAAATTTTATTCCATTTAAATAATTTCTATTTAGATAGTCTTTTCTAAGATTAATCCTTAATTTTATTTGACAAACATTTTTGTTAAATAAAGTGTTTTAACTTCAAAAAATGACTCAAAATTTCAGAATAGCTAATTTATAGTTGCACAAAAGCAGAAGAATGCAAAGAAAGAATGAAATGGAATTAAAAATTTCTTTGCATTCAAACCTGATACACTAGGAAATCAGAAAAAAACAAAATAAAGCAAACATACCCATCAAAATTGGAACTTGTACAATCATAAACCATATCACGGTTATTTTTCATACCAAGATAACCTTCACAATTATCGCAACCATCAAATTCAAATTGTTCCAATGTCTGAAATGATAATTTTATATTTATAATAAATACATACTTCAAATAAAAACGTTTTAATATTTATAATGATAAGAATTACAATATCACAAAATGATCTCTCATAATGATTGTTTCATGTACAGTGGGTGATCGGTTAATGAACAAAATCCGTTCCAAGACAATATTCGTTATCCGAATTGTTTGTTAACCGATCATAGATTTATCCTAGATTTTTATGGGAATTTGATTAATTCATTCTGGAGACCCAAAACACAAATAAAAAATTATATAATTTCTTACTACATTTATTTATATGTAATAACAATAATATATACATACATAGTCTTGCATTTTCATCTATATGTTTATTTTCCAATAAAGAATCTGTCCAATATCGATTGATTTCTTCTCTTTTATCCTTTAAAATAACAGCTTGCATTTTCATCTATATGTTTATTTTCCAATAAAGAATCTGTCCAATATCGATTGCTTTCTTCTCTTTTATCCTTTAAAATAACAGCACTAGGAAGCAGTTGAATATCAACACAAACTCTTTTACTGAAACGTTTTCGGTTATCGTATAACCATCATCAGCATTTTACAATAGAATAAGAGAGTTTTTGTGTTGATATTCAACTGCTTCCTAGTGCTGTTATTTTAAAGGATTAATGTAAAAAAGCAGTTAGTTAAATATTTATATATGCTTTTCTCTCTCCAAAATTTTTCAGAAGTGATTAGTAGCATTATCATGGTAGATCTCCCCAAGCCTACTGACCTCAACCTGGTATGGGTGCCATTCTGATAAAAATTGTAAAATCTCTCTCTTACCTTCTTTAATAAATCTTTGATTTTACATTGTCTCCGAGTTCATTTAAGCGGGAAAAACTACTGTTCTTCCATCCTTACCCATAAGTCCACCAACGTGTAAGGCCTAAGCCTGTCATTCTGTTGAGTTAGTTAAGCCAAAATATCCTCATGGAATATTTTTATCCGGCAGTGGCCACTTATAGAGCCATCATCATCACAAGCTGACCAACACCCATGATAGGGTCAACCGGAAGATTGAATGATGAGTTTCAACGGACAAGGCTCAGATCCCTCCATGAAAAATTGGAGGAGTCAGACCCCAAATCCTCCAGAATGGTAAGCCACAGCTTTACCATGCAGCCATCCGGCTGACTTGTCTTTCCGTCAGTCCGTCTCAGAATGGTAAGCCACAGCTTTACCATGCAGCCATCCGACTGATCTGTTATTCGATGGTAAGCCACAGCTTTACCACGCAGCCATCCGGCTGATCTGTCATTTGGTGTTAAGCCACAGCTTTACCATGCAGCCATCGGGCTGACCTGTCATTCCATCCGTCCACGAGTCCCACAGTTTGTTCTGTGAGGTGTTCATTAACCGAACATAAAAATCCTTCGAAAAAGGTTATCCGAACTGTTCGTTAACCGATCACCCACTATATTTATATTTTGTATTGTATAAGCCAAATTATTGATTATTAAACAACAGAATAGAATATAGCCATTAATTTACTTTTTAAGATACTTCAAATTTAAAAAAAATTGCCATTTTTATTTTATTTATTTGGAAAGTTTCTCACTAATATTAGAACTATACAGTAATTCACTCAAAAATTTTTTACAAGAATGAAAAAAATACATATTTTTGTCCAGAAAACTTATGAATTATAAATTAATAATATTTAATATACAGATACTCCTAAACTTATGACCAATTTGCACTTATGATGGCAATATCATTGATATATTTTGCTACTGATCAATGTGATTAAGCTGGTTCAATCCTAACCCAATAGTCTGATATAAAGAAAATGCTTAACATAATGTATAATGTTTTTGATTTCTAATGTTTAGAGGAGAAAAATCCATAAATTTTGGGCATTTCTATTTTCCAACCGACAATGGCAAAATTTGAAATTTTTTAAATTGAACTCCATTGCAAAACAAGGATTGTCTATATATTTTTTCAAGTAAAAATATTTAATTTAAATATAATATATAAAAATTTATTGTTATATGAAATCAATTAAAAAAATTAAAAATTTATTTTTTGGGATTATAGTATGGCAGTTTTTAACCTGTTATTGTGATTGCACAATCAATTGATTCATTGTACATGATACAGTACATTTAAATTTCAAATATTTGAAGTAAACTTAACATGCTATTAATTATTTGTTAACATTTTTCTCATTTTTAGCCTATTTTTCAAAATAAAATGAGGTTTATAAAAAGATCACCATGATGTCTGGGTGTGTTTACCAATACCTTTTGAACTAATTAACAGATTTTTATGAGATTTGTAATGTTCTTCCTTTTAGAATAACTTCATTATCATTTAATCTTTTAGTTTCAATCAGTTAAAAACGACAAATTTTAAGACTGGAGCTTTCTTAATATATTTGAATTAACACTTAGCAGGAATATCAAATCATTGAAAATGATCTTGATGACATATTAACTTTTTATCTTAAACCATTAAAAATGGCAAATGTTCAAACTTCAATAGGTTTTTTTTTAACTTTTGACTATGACTGATTTTTATAAAAGCTATTAAAGCCAGCTTTGAAATAAGATTAATTATCTGCAGTTCACCTATTTAAAAATGACATATATTTAAATTTTGGTGGTTTTCCTATAACAACTATGAATTTGATAATCAGATAAAGAATCTCCAAACTCCTCTGCTGTTGTTAATATTTTGCAAGATATTGCCACTTAATATCCTATGATTCTTACTTTCAACTTAAGACTTTACCCACTGTTCATCCTCAGCCAAAAATAAAAGTTTGAAGCATCATAGTGCATGCTTCATCCCATGATTACAAATATATTTTCGTTAAATGTATTTACAATAATGTATCCTGCAGAAATACTATCCTGCAAGAACCAATGACATCTATTCTTCCCCAGCCTACTATTTTTACTAAACCTATCCAATCTGATCTGCTTCAGAACTATTAACAAAAGTCTTAAAAAATAAATATAAATAATAAACAATTTTCCTCTCTACTGCCCTTCAAAGTTTGATAAACAGCAAAAAAAAAAAAAAAAAAAAAATTTTCCTCTCTACTGCCCTTCAAAGTTTGATAAACAAAAAAAAAAAAAAAAAAAGACAGCATTGTACAAGCAGAAAAACACACAAATGTTGGCAAAAAAAGTTTTTATTAACTGAAGCACTTTCAGTTAATAAACTTTCAACTGTAGACACAATCCTCTTCAGGAAAAAAAAAAAAAAAGACAGCATTGTACAAGCAGAAAAACACACAAATGTTGGCAAAAAACAAGTTTTTATTAACTGAAGCACTTTTAGTTAATAAACTTTCAACTGTAGACACAATCCTCTTCAGCAGTATAGTAACAAAACTATTTTAAGAGTTACAGAAAATAGAATATACATTCCCACTTATTGAAACTTTAAAAATCAATAAATAGAATTAGTGCACACAATTATACATTAAACAGAATACAAGAAGTAATAATATTAAAAATAAAAATGTGATATTTTATATAATATTTAGGAAAATAAAGATATTGATTATTATTTTTAACATATTAAAAGTTAATAAATATATTTATTCATTATGGGCTGTATATGTCTATACTTTTGGGAAATTCCAATATGTCATCATGTGCTTTATCTATTCAAAAAATGAGAAAAGGGTTTTATACCTTCTCAATGGAAACATGTCAACATTATTCCACTTCTAAAAAAGAATGCCAATCCTAACAATTCAAAATCATATCGTCTGATATCTATCACTGATTGTATGCATCGAATTTATGAGAAAATTATCCTAAAATATTTACAATTTATGAATCAACATATTTCGCCTAAACAACATTATGCAGTGAAAAACAGATCGACAGTTACAAATTTAATAGACTTTCAAGACAAAATATACACTAATTTCGAACTTCATAGGCCAACATATACAGCATATCTTGATCTCTCTGCAATGTTTGATACAATAAGTATCAAGTTGTTAAGTCTTAGATTACAGAATGACTACAATATCAATTATGGCTTTATTTATTGGATAATGGTCATTTTGCAGAACAGAATATACAGAATAAATATTAATAATATGACAAAATGTAAATTTATTTCAACAGTTTGCCTTCTACAGGGATCATCACTTAGTCTGTTATTGTTTGTGCTGTATATGAATGAAATTTGTCATATTACTGAATCAGAGATGTTGTGCTATGCTAACGACATACATCACTTAGCCTGTTATTGTTTGTGCTGTATATGAATGAAATTTGTCATATTACTGAATCCGAGATGTTGTGCTATGCTGACAACATCAAACTTTTTATCTTAAACTTCCCACAATTAATAAATGATTTGAATACAGTATATATATGGTTAAAGGAAAATAATATGTGCATCAATCAGGATAAAACAAAATTCATGAAATTTACATCAAAGCATTAGTTGTCTGATTTGGATATTATTAATGTTGATCAGAGTGGGATCAAATTTATAGAAAAAGATCTGGGCATCATCTTTGACAGTATATTATTGTTCAAATTTCATATAAGATACTTAATGCAGAAATTGTTGTTATATATAGGTATAGCATGGAGAAAATTAAGATTTTTAAGACAACTATTTATGCAAGGCTTATATCAATGTAATAATTTATAGTACAGTGATTTACAGTGTGACCATTTATGCATCAGCATCAGATTCCTATTTAAATAAATTAAAGGCTAAATTGGATACAGTTACATGCAATATCACACAAATGATAACTTAATTTCCTTTGGAATAGTAACTATCATCTTTCGATCAACTGCTTCAAAAACAGGATATTAAGTTGTTTAAGGACTCATTAATAGGGAGAAATAACACTGCATATTTGGAACTCAGTATCCCACAAAAGATAATAAGGCATCATAGGTTATATAATATTCCAGTGACCCGTCACAGCAAACATATGAATTCATTCCAGATCCGAGCTGCAAGAACAAATAACACTGCATATTTGGAACTCAGTATCCCACAAAAGATAATAAGGCATCATAGGTTACATAATATTCCAGTGACCCATCACAGCAAACGTATGAATTCATTCCAGATCCGAGCTGCAAGAATGGTTAATGATTTGTGTATACATTTGTTTATTTAGGGGGGTTACCTACAAATGTAATTGGTAATTCGTACGAATAAAGAATAAAGGAATTATCACACTGGTATTATTAATTATGTCTTCATGTTCACTTCATCTTAAAATTTTTTTAGGTTAATACTCTTAACACTTTAACTTCTTCCCATTTAATTTTTAAGCCATATTCTAAACCAGGCAAGAGCAACTTTTCCTAAATTTGGGGGCCAAACTTTCATTCTGTCTCCAAATTAAGGGCCAGACCAAATTATTAAATAAAATAAACTAATATTAAATGAATTAAAACAAGTTGCTAAAATTAATTATAAAGATAAAAATTATAAGATAAACAGATCTACTAGCAAGTACAAAAGTTATTTATTATACAATAATAAATAACTTTGTACTTGCTAGTAGAGCTGTTTATCTTATAATTGGTTTAAAGCAAGTAGTTTCCTGTAATATTATAAAGATAAAAATATTTTAAAATTGATTACTATGTTTTTAAATCAAACATCAAATCAAAAATGGTAATAAATTCTCTATTACCATCCGTTTTACGTCATTTCGACAATAGTTAACCTAGCTGAAAAGACTTGTCAATCATCGAATTCAGCGTTGAAAGTTCTTCTTTAGTTGAAAAGACTATAGTAGAACACTCCATGTTTTCTCCCATCATGAATCTGACCAAATTCGCTGAAATGGATCAAAATTGGATCAAAAGAAGTAGATGGCTGGATCTGGCCCGTAGGCCGGGGGTTGTCCATATGTGTTCTAAACTATGCTTTGTAAGAGAGATAGCTGTTTTTCCAATATAAAAATCTTCCATATGCTCTGCCAGCCTATCACATAAACATCTCTTTGTCATATCAACTTATTTTTGTTCTTTATTCAAACTCAAACTTTTAATAAATTATTAAACAAATGTAATTTGTTGGTTTCCTATGCTAGGCAATCTAGTACATATAAGCTTTTAAGAAACAATAAGGCTAGATTACATGACTGCCCAATCAGGAATATATCTTTTTCAGCTATAAATATCACCACTGGCATAAAGAAGAATACATTAGTTAAGAATCTGGAAGTGTTACCAATCAGATTAGAAAAGCATAAAAGAGATCTGAAAATAAGTAACCTTTCCACCACCTTGTCAAGATGCTTTATTGAAACTATTCTGAATATTGAATGGATTAAAGGAAAATTTTAAATAAAGTATACCATCAAGAAAAGTTAAATTTTGTAGAAGCTGTTCTTAAAGAAAAAAGACCTAAAGATTCTTATATCATCAATGATGTTCTTCCAAACATCATAATGCAACTATAATGATGGCTGTGGTATTGCATAACATGTAGCCTTTATCTAAGTAGCTACTGTATTTAATGCTATTAGTATAAATTACTGTGACTGTATTTTTGTGATATTTTTTCTTTTATTTTTATACTAATTCAAAACTTCAACCAGTTGCTTAAAGTTTTGAATAATTCCTTGGTTTAAAAAATTATTAAATTGAAGTTACACAATTTACCACTTATTATTACTAAAAGCAGTCATAATTGGCCAATTCTCCATATCACTATATCATGCCAGATATAATTTGCCTACAGAAAAACATCAAATAACTACTGAATGTTTAATTACAGATATAATTCAGATAGAATTATATTGTTTTGCAACAAAATGCAGAGATATTGACTAATTAATGAAAACAAACAATACCAAAGTTTGAGAATTACAATATTCTACCATAACAGATCATACATACTAAAGTCATAACTTACCAATAAATGATATACAACTGTTTATTTCATATTCATTAAGATTTTTTGATTTATATTAATATTCTGAAAAATTAAAATTCATTGAAAAAGATACATATCAATTTATCAAGAAAAGTTGAATTTATCTGTTCAACTACTTTTCATGGTGAAAAATCATCCATATTTCAGTAAAAATATATTTTATGGAGAATTTATAACTTAAATTACTAATAAATTCATATTTTTTCCTGATTTTACAATTTTAAATTAACACTAACAATAAATATACGGTGATCAACAAGAAAAATAAAAACCAAATTTTTTCTCTATTCAGTAATTACCTACCTTAACCATTGAACATAGCAAACAGGCTCTTAAATTTCTAAGATCTTTCGGAATACTTTCTAATGACATTGTCTCTTAATATACGCAATTACGATATAATTTCATAAAATACTAAATACGAAATATAACTTAAATATTTTGTTTATACACTAGTCAAGCAAACACACCTCGTTCGTGAAATTACTACAAGCTGGCGCTAGCATCATGGCTAGCATTTATAAAATCTCCAATAAAAAAATAAAAAATAATAAATTTCGTAAAAAATTTCATTACGAAAACTTTACTATTATTTTACATTTAAAAACTAACACGAAAATTTTATATTTAGATTTTATTTAGTTTTAAATTATTTAAAATATTTATGTTGTCATTTTAAATGATCTTGGTGATTCCAACTTATTTTATTTCTTTATTAAAATAGATTTTTTAAAGAATTGTAAATTATTTATCTATAAAAAGAAATGAAACTAATGAAAATAAATTTAAATCACTTAGGAATCTGTCCATTTTAATAACAAAATAGAGTTGATAAATCTTTCTTAAGTTTAGGTTCCGTTACGTTTTGACTTATGCCGCCGAATCACACGAGAAATGTATCTTTTATTTTTTTATTTCATATTTTACGCCCCCTTTCCAATCAGAGAGATTAATAAGGGGGCATGCCAGTTCCAACCACGGGCTGCACCCATACCCGTGGAGTGGGACCGGATGGTGAAGGACGGGGATCACCGGGCCAGTCCCAGTACCCCGAAGAAATCCGGGATCAGACACAGGACGCGAACCCGGGTCCTCCTGCGTGGCACGCCAACGCATTACCACTCCGCCATCCGGCCGCCACGAGAAATGTATCTAGCGGAGGTCACTTTTATACATCGCTTTTAAAACCCATCACAGGCTGGCTAACATCTATGATAGAATCAACCAGACTATTATAGTATGAGGTTCAACAGCCAAGTTCGGATCTTCTTAATGAATTACCCGGGTCTTATTCAATTCCTAATGAATAATCAATTGAATAAGGCTGTATAAATATTTGGAAATATTTTAATTTCATCCTAAAGATCCGGGTTCAATTCCTTCTGAATCTTCCTAAAGATCCGGAAGGAATTGAATCCGGTAAGGTCTTCTTGGGTAGTTAGCGAACGCTTTACCACTGGTCGTCCAGCAAACTGTAGCTTACAGAAGGTATTTAAGGGAGGTCCTCGACTTTCGTACTTAATTGGTTCCTGAAATGTGTACGAAAGTAGAATAATGTAAAAAACATGGAATAGTGTTTTTAAAATGTAATTTATTTTTACAACACATCCTAACTCAAGAATGAACCTGTAACGCCAGAAACTGGGCGGATTAATGATGGAGAGTGGCTATAAGGAAGTACGCACATTTTTGGAATAGTGGCAAATCAAGTCAAGTGGGGACTCCAAGAGGTAAAAATTTCGGGGCCCTCAAACTCAAATTAAAAAAAGTTACAAGAAAATTCTCATTAAGTTATTAACAAAAAAGCAAAGTAATCAAAAATTTCATATCATCACACATTAAATAAATTTATTAAAATCATATTTTTTACATGAATTTCCATCATGCTTTATTTCTTTCAAATTCGTCAATTATTTCGGCAGTGTCAATTCGGTTTAAAGTTTCCTCCTCTATATACAGAATGGCCATATTATTTAATATTTTTTTCCCATAGTATTCCTTAAATAATTTTTTACACTCTTTAAAACAAAACGATCTTTTTCCTGACGCAATTTTTTTTTTTTTGTTAACAGATGACGCCACTTTCCATTCAGAGAGAATACTAAGTGACGGGGCGAAACAATCCTTCCACAGGCTGCCCATCACTGCGGAGGGGTCAGCCGGATTGTGGAGGACGGGGATCGACGGGCCGGGCCCGGACCCCATGATAAATATTTTCAAGTGTGGGACCCGAGACTCGAACCCGGGTCCTCCAGAGTGGAAAGCCGCGCGGCCAATCCGGCATTAGATAAGGGAATCGTTAAAAAAATTTCAATAATATTTTAACATTCGGAAATGTGCAAGATATTTCTTTGGCGGATCTATTGATGTCTGATGTGTTTTTATCGTATTCTCGTTTTCTTTTAGAAATATTAAAAAATGGTTAAATTCATCTTCAAAAGTACAAATATCAATGTTATTATTATATTCGGACAATAAAATTTAATTATATGATATATACAAAAAAAACGTAATTTTCTTCGAACCCTAAAGAAAAGACATTTTTACACCCTTGGCCCTACGCGGCCGCTTACGGCTTAATCCGCCACTGTTTTGGGATACATATCAATAAAAATTTAACTTTTTAACTAGGTACGAAATAGCGAATTGTACGAAAGTAGAGGACCGCCTGTAGTAGATTAGTTTTAATTAAAACTATAGATAAATTAGATTTAAATTCAAATATGAAACAAACGTTTTTTGTTTAGGTGTAAAACAGATATCTAACACATATAGCCATAAACGGATTCAGAAAAAATGATAGGGGGACACAATAATACAAATAATTGTATTGCAAATAATTTATTTGCGATTACTGTATATGTGTCTTTGTTTTTCTCTAAACGACAGAGACATATGCCTCCTATTATTCGGAGAAAAAAAGAAACACATATACAATAAATCGGGGCACTGCCCCAATGCTCTCCCCCTGAATCAGTGCAAGCGTATAGTTTTACATATTAATACAGTATATTTGGCCACGTGGAAAGCAGAAGCGTTTTCACGCGATCAAATATAGTATTAATAACCAATATCTCGCTTAATAATCCATTGGATTTAGACCAGAGTCAAAAGAACTAGAACTGGTATTTTAGAACAGGTACGACGTGACTGTTATTCTGAATAGCTACTTATTCACAAAAATACCAGTTATAAGTATAAAAACATCAGAAATAATATTAATTACATTAATTTCTTAGAACAGTAGCATATTAGATATAGCAATCTTAGAAAGTACTGCATACTGTACTGTATTGCGCGTAATATAACGTAATAAATCTCCAACTAACAGTCTATTAGTGTAATTATTACCGTCCACTAATAGACTATTTATTTGGAGTGAGTGATGATTGACCTTATCAGTTTTCAAAGTAATAGATGGATATTTTTATCGTTAGCGAGACAGCTCCAATACAAGCTATGAGTGTTTTTGCCGCTAACAGGCTAGTTCCAATCTCTTACTTCGGAACTGGCTCGACAGAAGCAAAAGTAATCATTGCTTACATTGGAATTGGACCGCCAGTATAAAAAACATTCATTGTTACTTTGGAACTGACTGATCTATTTGTTACTTTGGAACCGATTGTCTGATCCAGTTCAAAAATAATATCAAATAAATATTTTTGTTGCTTACCAGCCAAAAAGCTATGGATATATTTTATCGCTGGACGGCAAGCTATGAGTATTTTCGTCGCTGACCAACCAGTTCTAGTATAAGTAATGAAATTTTGTCTTGGAACTGGAACTGGTAATACTTGTTATCTTGATTATTACTAAAAAGTACTCATTTGGCGCATCCCTAATTGAATTGGAAGGTAGCTCCATCTATTGGCAAAAAATAAAATAAAAAATATTTCTATCTATTTTTTGCCAATAGATAGAGCTAGAATACATTGGAACAATTTTCTCTTTAAAAAGATAAAATAAATATTTTCATTTACACCGAAATCTTTTTAACAATTTATTTTTTCATCAAATTTATAATGTCATATAGTCGATGCATTGTTAAAGTGATCAAATCCCACGATTACTTGATCATTTTAATGCCAGTTATCAATCATATACTGATTATTAAGTGATGGACATTCCAAGCTCAAGCATAGTTTGTTCACACGTATAGACATCAGCCAGACTTTAGAAAACAAGGATAGACGATATAGCTCCAATCAGGGCCGCATTTATATTTTTGAAAGCCTTAGGCATATAACATCATTATGAGGCTCCAAAAGAATAAGTCTGTTTCAGTTAATCAAATTCATATGAATATATTTTTAAGTTTATTAAAAATAAAAGTCGACATTTCCATAATAACTCATTTTAATAGAATAAAAATAACATAACATTGAACGTTAACATAGCGACAATAGCATAATATTGGTATACATTTATTTGCATTAAAAAAAAGTATAAGCAAAAATCAGCTTAAACTTAAATTAAAAAAATAATTAAAAGTTTTTTTTTGGCTTTCGTTTTAGCAAACATATCTATAATGTCATCATAATTAATCGAGTCCATTCAATGGCGGAACTTGAAATTTTTGGCCCTCGCAAAATATTATTCAAGCACCTATTACAAAAAAATTATCTAGATATTTTTATTAGAAAATAACAAAAAAAAAAAGAATAAAATTGTATCATTTAAAACACAATTGAAAATATCAAAAGAAAATATATTTAAAATTCTTCCTTCTGGATTTTAAATTTACAAAATCTCTAATTATATCTTTTTTTCCATATTTTTGGCTATTGCTCCTACAACCGCACTGCTCTGATTCAATGAATGTTTCCTTCTTTTCATAGTGCATTTAATTTTTATTGTATTATATTGTTAATTTTTAAAAAATGTAAAGAAAATATAAATAAAGAGGATTTGGGCCCTTTATAATTCTGAGCCCCCGCATTGTAGTTCTGTCACTGAGTTCATTACATCTGATTCAATGCATAATAACAACAGGTACTTGTTTTATTTTGATGCAAGATGCTTCTTAAATAATTTTTTATTCTTTCAACATTAAAAATGAGCAGCACTTGTATTTGAAATAGGCATAGACAAAAATTGTTTATATATTCGAAAAAATAGACCTTAACCTATCGCTTATTATTCTTTCAACATTAAAAATGAGCAGCACTTGTATTTGAAATAGGCATAGACAAAAATATTTCAAAAATTGTTTATATATTCGAAAAAATAGACCTTAACCTATCGCTTAAATTTTACACATTTTTAATTGAATTTTCTTCTTCTGTTATTATTAAAAATTGCTCAATTTCATCAATAAATTTTTAGGTTTTAAAATGTGACCCCATCGAGAATGAGGATTGAGGTCCCAGCTTGAGTCTAATGCGCCTTATGGTAAATGCGGCCCTGGCTCCAATATTTCGTATTTTATAAATTTTTGAAGTAAAGGTACGGGATTGAACCCAAAAGCTCTAACACTTGTAAGCTAAATAAGTAATATAACTTAATGTTAAAAATTTTTCATTCAATCCAACCCAGAATACCGTGGATTGAATTTATGAAAGTTTTATTTGATGATTCTGAATAATAAAGATTCCTCTAATAAAAAAATATTAAGAGTTTTTGAGAAAGTAATCCAATTATAATATATTCGGTACAGAATAGACTTTTGTAAAAATTTTTGTACTTTCAAATAACGAAAAACACAAAAGAATCAATTAACTAAACGGGTGTAAAATACACTATGACAAGGCTATATTTATTGGCCAGATATCAGCGTAAAGCGTGTTACCTATCTAGAGGATTTAAGCTTCACACTTTTGTATTTTTTGAGGGCTTCGACCGTACTCACTTTCCATCTTTCACTTGTTGGCCGCCCACCATAAATGTGGGCAGTCTAATGAACTCTGAAATTGCCTCTAGATGGAAAATGGAGTAAAACAAAAGAATCTTGTTTTACTTCATTTTTCCATGTAATCATGTCTGTATTTAGAAGATCTGAGGTGATAATTCACCCGACATTTTTGTCAATAATACATGTTAAACAAAAAAAATTATAATACATTTTTTTCAAATTTCTTTGCAATTAAAAAATTAATTTTTTTTTTCGATTACTATATATCAATGATCCTAAATATTTACTTGAATGAATCCTACAATAAAATTCTGAAACGATTTGGAATTTCCTTCAACTCCCTCGAAAAAATAAAATTCTGGATACGCCCTTTGAGTTCAAGTTAAATAAATGTTGGCCGATAATGCTAGAAGCAAAAATTATGACCTGGCTTTAGCCACAGATTAATCATCACTCCGCATCATACATTACGTGACGTTTAAGGCGTTGTCATGATTTAATAATAGTGACAGCATTGACAGTTCTTATCGGGGTATCATATTTTAATAAAGTCAGTACTTCAACTTATTTAAGACACATAATGAGTGATGCATAATATATTCTGTTTACGATTATAAATATGTTGAATTTTATGTATAAATTTAATTTTTATAAAAACCGCGAGTAGTTTCATACAACAAAATATCATTTCATTCATATTTATAACTGAAACGAGAGATTTATTCGAAATAAAAATATAATAAGTGTATAAAGCTTTCCCCAGAAGTTATTTTGTCCACATTCAGTTAATTAGGAAAGTCTTCAGGGAAGTTATAATTCTGATCTCGAGTTACAAGTTTGATTTCCTCTTCTAGATACTACTATTATCACATTTTCTATTAATAGCTGGATTGTTATGTGTATTTGTTACTTTAAAAAATTACCAAAATTATCTTCGAAGCCTTACTTCTTACGCGTTTTTAATTGAAAATCTGAAAGTAGAAACTACACTTTTTATTAAAAAATATAAAAATATATATGGAATTTTCATTGAAACATAGAAAACATTTAATTCTACAGTTTTTTATTTAGAAACGTTCATATTTGTATATACTGTAGTATAACTAGATGTAAGTTATGAATCAGAAATATTGATCTTTATTTGTTTAAAAGTTTCAAGCATTTTTCAGTTATAAATTATCCATATCAGATAAATTGTTTAAACAGTTTATAAATTAAATATATTATTATTATTATTAATTTTTTGGTTCAAGTTTTAATGCTCCACTCTTATAAAGAGAACTCAGGAAGTAAATTTCCCTCCAGCTCACAGGAAAAAGATTTTCTTTATTGCTTTATATTATTTTTATCCGGCATGTTTATCTTACAACGTTTCTAAATAATAAAATTGAAGAAAAATATAACATATTTTTCATTTTTATGTTTCATATTCTTATTATGTTGGCCGACTACTTAATTTTCATGAGCAGATGTTATTATTCACAACAGATAGCATTCAATACGTTATCCATATTAAAAAGGGCGTTCTGAGAAATGATTTCGCATTAATACCAAGAATAATAATTATTTATAAATGTCAAAAATAAGATATCGATTTTAGTTTTCAACGAATATCTTCACTCTAAAAAAAAATCTTTTAAATGAAAAACGGATTATCCACTAGGTACAATAGGACGTGCCTAAGGCCACCCAACAATAAGGGGACCCAGAAGCAGGTTAAAAATTATTAAAAATTTTAAAATTTATTTAAAAAATTTTCTGTGCTTACGGGCCCCAAAAATTCCGAATAATTTTCACTCAATAATCGAAAATTTATTATTTATAAAAATTGAATTTTTGTGCTTGATACAATTAAAACATCTAAGTTGCTTTTTCTCATAATTCTTGTATATTAAGTGTGGATATGATTTTTGTTAACTCAATTTAAATAAATAATTTTATTTACATTTTCAGATTTTTAATAGAATTTCAAGGCAAAATCTTCAGAAAAGTAAAAATTTTCCATTTTAAATACCATAAAATATAGATTAATATTTTTTTAATCATAAAATTAACATCATTACACGCCTGATTTAATAAAATCGACTTTATAAATATATTAATTAAGTAATTATAACACCATTTAATTTGCAGGCTACTGTAATTATTAACGTAATGTTTGTTTGATATCAAAGAGAAGCAATACAAAGAACTCTTTCATAGGGAAGAAAAAGTTTTCGAAATATTAAATTTCTTAGAAAATGTATTACAGTTTGTAAAAATGTAATAATGACCTTTCACTTATCCAACAAAGATTTGGTAGTAATTCAGTTTCGTTTCAAATAGCGTGGGAGGTTTGAAGCTTATGCAGTAATTGCAAAGAATTCATCCAAACTCGTGTTCAGTAACTTTTTTCCATACGTCTAGAATTACTCCATCATTAATACAATTATATAATTATATCGTTTTCATTAACTTAATTGTATTTAATAATGAAAATATTACAAGATCTTTTTTCACTTTAAAGAAAATTCTCAGAAACGAAATTATTATTTCTTAAAAGAAAAAAAAAGGAAAGAAAATTTAAGATCACCAACAAGAATTACAACATACTTTACTGAACGTTATGTTTTTCTTACATTGACACAGTGTTTACGCTGAATGTAAAACAGTGTATTTTAAGTAGCTTAAATTAACTTACCTTTGACGACCTTGTCTTTATAACTTATAAAAGTTTTTACTCAAGTTTTCAAGGACATAGGAGTGTAAAAATATTTGCCAGATTTTTATAATTAATGCTAACATTTGAAATTTTTTAAGAGGAGAATTTTAATTACTTCTTAGTTGATTAAATTTATTATGTTAATTTAAAATATTAATTCTAGAGTTTTGTGTATCATTATTGTATTTATAACTTGTAGAATAAATAAGGAAAATATTACTACATTTTAATCTTTTAGGAAGTTATAATTATCTACAAAATAATAATAATAAAAGTTTCCATGAATAATAAGTAATATTTTATGAAATTGCATATAATTTTATTAAGTTTTATTTTAATTAATAGATAAATAAGTTTAAACAAGTAAAGAAAATGCTAATCTTATTCAGCATATGGCTTCAGTTTGTTTCACAAGAAAACTGTCTAACAATAAGTTCAATGTCGGTCACCTTCACTGTCTCTCAAGTAAAATTAACATACAATCTTTCACAAATGTCATATTTACATACTTTTTATAAATAATTTCTTCTATTTTATTTACATGCGGTACATATTTTTATTATTCATGTAACTCGTTTGGCATTTTAGTAAGGTGCAAGATGTGCTTTACTATAATAATACGCACAGTGAACGTCAGCTTAAAAATAAAGAAATGCTATAAATTTTATCATCTATTTATAAATAATAAAATAACAGAAAACAAATAATCGAACGAAGTTTTAAAATTTAATATGCTTATAATCGCATTAAGAGACTAAAATAGCAAATGGAATAAGCAATATTAATCATTGCATTAATTCTTAATTTATGTTATAAATATTCTAAGATCAGAAAGTGTAATAGATTTCAAGTTCAGTTCTTAACAATTACCATATATAAAAATATTTTTAATCTAAATGAATTAATTATACGAAATATTTGATCATTAAAAGTACTTCTGTCAATAAAATCAGACTTTTGAATTCCTTTAGGCAATAACTGTACATAATTTATTCGAAAAATATAGGAGCTCCTCTAGATACGAATATAATTCGTACGTAAGTTTCATTCGTAATTCAGATATTGTTGTTATTTGCCTGAAAATTACTGATAAACTTTATGGACTGTGTTTTGTAATATATTTCACAATTGTACCAATTAGAAGTTTCTCATTTCGCAGATTTGAACTAAAAGTTCTGATTATAAAGCGAGAGGTTTCTGTGTAATCGCCGCCATCTTGAAATATTGCCTTAATAGGATAACTAACTGTGCAATTTTACATAATATTTGGTTTCTAGAGCATTCTACTGAAAAAAAAAAATTTTAAAATTATTAAAATTGTTGTATTGTTTAAAATTATCGGGAGAATTTTTGAAATTACGTGAAATTCAAAAATGAAATTTTACGTTCGTAAGTACGAATGTTCGTAACTAGAGGAACTCGTGTATTTTAGTTATTTATATACTTATTTCATATTTTTCGACTCAATATGAACACAAACAATTTTTAAACTGATACAAGAATATTAGAATCGTATTTAGAATAAAATATACATTTACAGAATAAATTTAAAACAAATTATGACGATTATTATAAGGTATTTATAATACAGTATATTTAATAATATATTGAGGGTTTAATTTGGCAGATTCAGATTCATTTGGATCAATTCATAATTTTAAAACCTTTAAATTCTAAATTGAAATTAATGATACGATTATACTGTAATTAACATTTTCATCTTTTCAACTTTCTAAGTGTTTATGTCATTACTGAAGGCATATATGAAGCAAAAGCTTGAAGTACGAACGTAATCTGAAAAAAGAGTTTAAACAAATTAAAACGATACGAAAATCAATAGCATAAATGAATTTTGTAATGATCGTTGCCTGCAATTTTTTCGTTGCTCTGATTTCTGAATTAGTTTTTGGTACTGTGTTCATATCGTGGTTTTTTTAACGTTACTTGAGAATCCTGAATCCAAGTTCTCTCATTTGAAAACAAATAGTCAGGGTAGAATTTTGTAAAAATAACTCCTCAAAAAAAATAAATAAATAAATAAATGAAATAATAATAATACTGTTGATGCGCTAATCTGTAAGTATAGTTGCCATTCTAATGCAGGTTATCTATCTATTTTTAAAAAATAAAAATAAAAAAGCATTCAATCATTGATGCTACGTCAGAGTCATGAATTTATAAATTTTCAATACTTTTGTCACATAATTAAGAGATTTAGAAAGAATATTTGTAATCATCCAACAAGAATAGCAAGAAAAAGCTTATTCCCGAATCGGCTATATTCCTGATCAAGTTAGACTTATTTTTTTCATGAAATAATAATAATACTGTTGATGCGCTAATCTGTAAGTATAGTTGCCATTCTAATGCAGGTTATCTATCTATTTTTAAAAAATAAAAATAAAAAAGCATTCAATCATTGATGCTACGTCAGAGTCATGAATTTATAAATTTTCAATACTTTTGTCACATAATTAAGAGATTTAGAAAGAATATTTGTAATCATCCAACAAGAATAGCAAGAAAAAGCTTATTCCCGAATCGGCTATATTCCTGATCAAGAAGTTAGACTTATTTTTTTCGTGAAATTAATAAATTAAACTATTCACAAATTTGCAAAGAAAAAATTAATTCATTTTAAAACTATTTCAATAGCAAGGATGTTTCACTGCTACGGTGGTTCCTTGTCGTCCAATTTGATACCAAACTGAACATAAAAAATAATTATTACTGGATTTTTTTAATAAATGGCGGACAGCTATTTTTTCGAGTTTATTGCACTGTTTATAGTAAGACGACGCTCTTTATTAGAATAAATACTGCACTAATACTATAATTATCTTTTTAATTTTTTATAATCTATAATTAGAGATACGTTAAAGTCCTAAATCAGCAAAATTTTTCATGAAATGGTAACGTAATTATGTGAATATAATAACTCAATAATATTTCGCGCTATGTGATATCTTGCACCACTCGCTACATTCCATATTTATTATTATTATTATTATTTTTTGTGTGTTTCTTTCTCACATTTATTTCTTCACTTTTATATTTTCATATAAAATTTTATAAAATACTGCATAAAGTTAAAATTAGTTTGAGAATTCAGTATGCACGGAAGGTTTATTTAAGACATGTATTAGATGAAGAAATCATGTGAGCAGGATACAATCTTCGCTTTTAAGTAAAATATAGCATAATCGTCTGATAAACATCGATAGAAAACGCTTTTTCACTTTTAGTAAAAACTATAATCATGTTCGTAAATCGAAAAACAGGTACAGTCAATCGGGTGAACTTTGGACCACTTTTTAGCTTTTTTTCAAAATTTGACCATTTAAATACAATTGAAAAGAATTCATACATGAACCGTTGGAATATATATTTATTGAAATTATACCTTTTATATAAATTATAAAGTGAATTTATATTATTTAGCAATGGCACGCTATTTTATTGTGGTCCAAAGTTACCTTTAGAATTGAGTAACTTTGGACCATGTGTTAAAAATCAATTGTAAATTTTAAGTCTAGGACAACTGTGAACCACATTTAGAATCTAACAAATATGATTATGAAAAATAAAATTGCCTTATCTAGCTGCATCCAGAAATTTTTTAATATATTATGTAGGGTACATTTTTGTTACTATTAAAAAAACTGTAATTTCATTATAACTTTATTTAATCCATTTTTACTATTTAAAAATGTTTCTTCATGGTGTTTTATCCCTGAAACCATTAATTTTTTTTTACTTGAAGAATTAAACTTAGATACAAAATAAACTAAATTAAAATGTCATGCAATAAATAAGTTACAAATTCATTACAGTTTTCCATTTCCTTAACAATAAATCAACCCCAATACTGATTTGTCCTGCATTGTTAATAGGAATGACCATGTCATGTTTTAAAAGTTTGTATATAGCTACTAGTTAGACATTTACTTATATTAGATTGTTAT
>AYEL01070738.1:0-24749 GCA_000484575.1 Olivierus martensii | reverse complement strand
TGTCCCATCTGTATTAGTAATCTGTGATTAATAGTTACATTTGTTTTTCTTGTGATATTTTAATATTCCATAAGAAATATCAGAATTAATTGAATAGTGAAGTTTATTTAAATTGTTTGTTTTTGAAACCAGTAAGTACTATATTCTTCTTTTTTTTAGTTTGTTTATTGATTAGACTTATTATATCATGAAATGCAAAGAATATTTTTACTTTTGATTAATTTGTGTGATCCTTTGTTAATTTGTTGACATAGGTAAACGCAGTCGTGTTAAAAATCATCCTGATTCATTACTAAGGGCATTTAGAACAAACAATGGTTTGCCTACCAAAGAAGAGGCACTGAAGAAGTAGAGAGAAGAGTCCTGCGTGGCACGCCGACAGCGTTACCACTCGGCCATCCGGCCGCCTGGGGTTTGTTTGTAAACATGCGCCAACCCTATAAGCCACAGTGAATTTATGCGGCCATTGATATTGACAAGTCTGTGCATTTTTTGGGGTTTGGACTCTTGATTATATGCGCATTTGACTTTTTTTTTTTGCATATTTTATGGCCCTTTCGCGAACCCGGGTCCTCCTGCGTGGCACACCGACAGCGCATTTGACTATTATATAGAGTTGGCCGGATTGGTCGCGTGGAGATGCTTTGGCTTTCTATTTATGAGGATTCGGGTACGAGTCTCGGGTCCCTCTCTTTGGAAATATTTTTATAAAGTCCGGCTCGGTTCATCGAGCCACGTCCTCCACAATCTTGCTGACAACTCTGCAGCGGTATATAGCCTGTGGCTGAATGGAAAGTGGTGTTATCTATTGACAAAAAAAGACTACTACTTAGTTATTTTTTTTGTCAACAGATGACGCTACACACCATTCAGGTAGAATACTATGTGGCGGGGCGAAACAGGCCCTTCCACAGGCTGCCCATCCCTGCGGAGGGGTCGGCCGGATGGCTGAGTGGTAATAGGTTGGCGTGCCTGCGTGGCACGCCACGGGTGCGGCATCTCCTGAAAAGTTTTTTTGGAGTTTTGGGCTCGGCCTTCCTCCAAGAGTATGAGTTTAATCTGTGGTTGAACTGATTTCGCCCCTTAGTAATCTCCCTGATTGGAAAGGGGTGTAAAAGAAAAAAAATATATTGTTAATACTTCTTGATATTAGTTAAAAATATATATTAGAATCTTTACCAAGATTTGAATTAATGTTTTAAATAGCATTTCATTAAAACTAATATAACATTTTCCCCTTTATCTTTTGCAGTAGGAATAACTTAAAACCAAGCTTAAAACAGTTTTATAATTTGGCAACACGTATAAAATCAAATCACATATGCTATATTTCTGAACCTACTGACCTTTAACCATTCCTTTAATTATTTGCCGGTAAACAGCACGGATGAATTGATTTTAAATTTAAAAATGGAATATATAACTTTGCATTCCTAAAGAAAATTATCGATTCTTACAAAAATGGTTGATCAGATAATTTTACCCGAAAGACTTTCTGCTAAAGATCCGATGTGAGAACTAGTATTTTATATTTCAAAGTTTTGATTGATATTTCCATTTTAATTCAGAATAATTTTATTATAAATTTTCTAACGATTAAACATGTGTTTTTATTCTAGGAGTTTTGCATATATAACTACGAGAGATCGTTTACCTGTTATATTGACTCAAGTTATTGATTATCTGTGCCAAGAAAAAAATGAAATTCCGAGGCAGTATGGAGAGGTAAAATAAATCAAGATTAAAATTTACAAAAATGTAATTATACCAATAAAATAATTTGGTGCTTTTTGTCTATGCAAAATGGTAAAGACAGAATGAAATTTTCATATAATAAAATATTTATATACATTCGTACAAAAGATGAATGCCTGCATGCAACCACTTGTATAATTCTGATATTATTTGAACAAAACTGAACTGATAACATTCGAGCGAATTTATTATTTATATAAAAGTGTTTTGAAAAACAAAACGGTACGACTGGAGAAAAAATCCCAGCGGAATTTACCGGAAAAAAATTACGTAACTTCGTAAAGGTAAGTCGTAGCTTATTTAAATTGATTGCATTCGATTCGGAATGATAAGATACATCTAAAATCGTTTAAAATATCCGATTATCTATAAAAGTTTTGCAAAAATCTTAAAAAAAACATAATTTCGAGCCCCAACTTTGGGGCCCCATAACTTGAGAATGGGGCCTTTGCCCCTCATGGTACCCTCACCAATGAATTCAGGAGCCCTTAATTAGGGGGTAAGATAAAGTGGGGGTCGAAATTCCGGTAAATTCCGCTGGGATTTTTTCTCCAGTCGTACCCAAAACCATATCATCTAAGAAAATAATTAAATCTTTTATTAAAGCAGTATAAATTAATTTTAACTTTAACAGTTTAACAGTTAATAACTAATTTAACTGTTTAACTAACTAATTTAACTGTTTAACTAATTTAACTGTTAACTAATTTAACTGTTAACTAATTTAACTAACTTTAACTGTTAAAACTAATTTTAACAGTTAATAACTTCAACAAATAGCACTCAAAAGCAGTCAATAGAAAAAATTAATTTAATGTAACATTTTCGGTCATATAAGCAATCATCATTGGCATCAAGAACAAAATAACAAGAAATACAAATACATACAGAATGATTATTTTCTAATGCATCTTGCACAAAAGAAAACAAATATTAAAATTTAAAAATTAAAATTATAAATTTCCGATAACATACAAATTATTAATGTTTTAAAAATTTTTAAAGAAAACTAAAAGCTATGATTCTGTACCTAATGTATTTAAGTTCTCTTTAATTTAATTTTATTAATTTTAGTTAGTAATGTTATATGTATTCTGGAAGTTAGTTTGTATAATTATTATAAACCCATTAATGTAAAGAATTTAAGGATGTATAATTTCATATTTAAAACATATTAGTAATTTGTATATTATTAGAAATTTATAATTTTAATTTTTAAATTTTAAATATTTATATTCTTTTGAGCAATGTGCATTTGTAAACAAACTAATATTCTGCATTTCTTGTCATCCTGTTCTCGATGCTGATGATGATTGTTTTATATGACCAAAAATATTATATTAAATTAATTTTTATCTATCAATTGCTTTTGAGTGCTATATATTTGAGTTATATATATTCCTGTTATGAGCAGTTAGTTAAGATTTTGGTCTATCCAGCATAACTTGATTCTTGAGTAAATCTAAATAAATAGATTTTAGGATATCCAGTGATAGAGCTGTTGGTCATTTTCTAAATTTCAAGGGTAATTATCTATACTATAGTATTCTAATTATCAATACTGTAATTGTTAAAATACCAGTATAGTAGTTTGTCTTTAATCTTAGAACTACTTAATCATGTAAAATAATATAAAAACTAGTTCCAGCAGTACTAAACAGTAATTAACATTAAAAACAGTTTATTAAGTGTAACTAATTAACATTATTGTGATCATTTTTGAATTTTTCTATTTAAGAATATCATATAAGTTTGTAAGATGTTTGATAACCAAATATAGAGCACACTTGGCAGTAATGACTTCAAAGTATTTTATTTCACAAACGAAGTACTTTCGGTCTATCGACTAGACCGTACTTCGTTTGTGAAATAAAATACTTTGAAGTCACTACTGCCAAGTGTGCTCTATATTTTGTTATTAAATTAGTGTTATAGGCAGTTCATATAACTTTTCAAAACTGGTAAGATGTTTGATATGTGTTTCAATTCTATATCTGTATGATGTATTATGCTGATGTGGATATTCTGAAAATCATTTAATAAACCATTTTTATGTTAATTACTACTTAGTAGGGCTGGAACAGTTAGTTTTTATATAGTAATTTGCTTGACTTTGACTTTATTAAGACATTTGCTAAGATTTTATAAAATTGCTAAAGTTGGGATTTATTTATTTTAAAAGTTTTCAATATTATTTTGAAATATTTTAAATTAAGCTTAAATCAATTATAGATAATGGTAAGTATTTAGTGATAAATGTAACTTTTGCTGTTTAGTTTAATTTGTAAATTAAATAATATTAAGTTTAATATTTGTGATAGTTCTGATTTGAATTATTTTCTTATTGATATTTCTTATTATTAGGTCTATTAATATTACCAATTATTTTGACGATGAATCTGAAACAGGATAAAGTTTTGAGGAGTCACTCCAGACAAATTGTAGCAAAATAATATTTATGGGCAAAGATAAAAATCAAAATTATCTAAAGATGCATAACACTGATCAGGATCAGGGGAAAGCAATTTTTATTTTAGAAATGTTTATTTTAATAATACAGTTGAAGATGACCTCATAGGTAGATCAAAAATGTTTCTGAAATAAAAATTATGCTCTCCTGATTGGTGTTGTATATTTTTATTTTAATTTTCATGTCAAAGTAAAATATGAATCAAAATTATCATTTGCCTAAATTATTAAATCATGCTGCAGAAGTTTGTGGAACTTCATAGCAACAACATAAAAAGGATTAAAAAACAATCTCTGGAAAAATAACTTCAGCATTCTTGGAAAAAAACATTATATTTCTTTGGTATATTTGAATTGAATTGCAAATAATCTCCATAGTTCAGTATTTAGCATATCATTTTCAAAGAGAATATTATATTTTATCAACCATGTTTTTAATTTCTTCCTTTCACAAAATTGTTGTAGGAGTTTTAAGAACATGGACTGATAATTTTGAATTTTCATTTTGTTTTTATCTCTCATAAATGTTATTACATTTGTTATAATTTGTCTGGATTGACACTTCAAAATTTTTTCCTGTTTCAAATCATCATCAAAGTAATTGGTATTGATAGACTTAAAAACAAGAAATATTATTACAAAAAAGAATTTAAAGCAGTACTATCATGAATAGTATAACTTAATATTATTTAATTTACAAATTAAAATAAAATAGCAAAGGTTACATTTATCATTAAATATTTACTTCCATCTATAATTAATTTAATTTTAGATTAAAATATTCCAAAATAATAATGAAAACTTTTAAAAGATAAATAAAGATTAACACCAACTTCAATAATTTTACAAATGTTAGTAAGCATCTTAACAAAGTCAAAGTCAAGCAAATTACTGTACTAGTATTTTAACAATATAGTATTGATAATAAGAATATTATAGAATTGATAATTACCCTTGAAAACTTAATAAATGATCAACAACTATATCATTAGACATTTCTAAAATCTATTTATTTAAATAATCCTGATTAATCTGCCTTAATTAATCCCTTGATTTATAACGGATTTTTAATGATTTTGAAATAATTTAAACTAATTTTAGCGCCATCTCGTAATTAGAATAATTATTATTTTATTAAATCAATGAGTGGCGCCATCTATTAATTAATAATTAAATTAGAATTTTTAACTAAATTATATGAAGAAAAAATCCGCCTTGGCCCGGGATCGAACCGGGGACCTTTGGGCTAACGTCCCAACGTCATAACCGCTAGACCACTGAGGCCAACAAGCGGATTAGTTCTCCAGTAGATTTATCGACAGAGTCCGATACCATTAATCAAAAGAATTACTTCTAAATTAATATAACTGTCTGGAGAATTAATCCGCTCGTTGGCCTAGGTGGTCTAGCGGTTATGACGTTGGGACGTTAGCCCAAAAGTCCCCAGTTCGATTGCGGGCCGAGGCGGATTTTTTCTTCAGATAATTTAGTTAAAAATTCTAATTTAATTATTAATTAATAGATGGCACCACTCATTGATTTAATAAAATAATAATTATTCTAATTACGAGATGGCGCTAAAATTAGTTTAAATTATTTCAAAATCATTAAAAATCCGTTATAAATCAAGGGATTAATTAAGGCAGATTAATCAGGATTATTTGGATTAAAGTTCCATTGAGGTTGGTTTAGTATTTAAAGTTTAATCTATTTATTTGGTATTACCCAAGGATCAAGTTATCTTAAATGGATTCTATACAACACTGGATCTAGGGTGAGGTGAGTGAGACAGTTACCTATGGCAAAAATTATGAGAGGGCATGAAAATGCAGTTGCAATTTTACATCAAGCTTAATTATATATATCTTGACAATTTTTCATTCTGTAGAATCAATCTACAAAGACATAATGGTATATATTTTCTAATAGATAATATTTATCAAGGAAGAGAGAAACCAATGAAAATTAAACTGTTATTATTTAAATCAGAGGTTCCCAAATTTTGCTAGGTGGGCCAAATTGTAAATTCCAAAATATTTGGCTGGCCAAAAAAAAGTATTATGGAAAAATATGTTCAAATTGATAAAAAGTTAGTATAAATCTTTCCCTTGTATCTAATTTTATAGCCTAATTGTTATTTATAACAATAATTACTATTTATTATAAACTATTAAATAATAGCATTTCACAAAAATAATTAAAAAAATAACTAAATAATTTCAAATAAAAAAAATAATAAAGTAATCAATCTGAAGTGTGTGACTTTGCAGTTGTTTATTTTTAATATCATTGAGCCTTGGTTCTAAGTCAGTTGAATGTATCCTTCCGATCTATTGAGCCTTGGTTCTAAATCGGTTGAATGTATTCTTAACATCACTTGTAAAAGTTCATCAGTTAATTTTGATCTCAATTTGGACTTATTGATACTCATAATTGAGAGAGTTTTTTTGCATATATAACAGTTTCCAAATAATGAAAACATATTTGGGAGAACTTATACATGCATTTTTTTTAACTGAACAATTTTTAATTATAATATAATAAAATTTATTATCTTTTGTAAAAATTTAAATTATCTCTCTGAATTCAAGATCATGGATGATCTGATATTGCAGGCCGCATTTCTAGGGTTTGAGGCCGCATTTGGCCCGTGGGCCGCACTTTGGGAATCCCTGATTTAAATGATTCAATGACAGTCTATCTAAACAAAATATTTCCCTCATGTTTTCCCATAACAGCATATTACAATCAGGATATCAGAACTGCAAATATACTTTATTTATTATTATTGTTTTTAACATAAGATACCACTTTATTTTCATTAAAAGTTCTATATAATCTCATTTTAGGTTTACTATCTCCCAACCCAACCCAAGTTTTTTGTATATTTCTCAGTAACTATGTATCTGACATCATTACATTCCCACTTCCAAAGTATTAGATATGCTTATGTATTAATATGTGTGAGTGAAGAAGAGAGAGGGTGCCATTTTCTAATGTTGCCTTGAGTGATAAAATATCTAGATCTGGCACTGATTCTAGTGGCATTCTTTGGGAATTAGTGCAGTAATTCATGGTGTCATCTCTTCACCCTCAATATTTTATAAAATCCTTAAAATTATTTCTGCTTAGACTTATTTTAACTTAATATTATAAATTCAAGCACATTTCAGCAGTAATTATATGCATACTATTATTTATTTTGTGAAACACTTTCAGTACAAGACCATCTTCAGCACTACATTATAGACTATAGGATCATACGTATAAACTTAATTTAACATCATTATTACGTTCGATTCTAAATTCGAAATTCAAAATTTCCGCATTAATTCATTATTAATTATTTTAATTAACATCTATATAATAAAAACCTTGTTGTTTGTTCCTTTCAGTGATCTCATTGTTTACAATAATCACGTGATAGTTTACCTAAGTGTCCAAGCCGTTTGATAACTGAGCAGTCTCATTGGATCATAATGGGCACGTGACCCCAATGACACTGTTCAGTTACTAAATTAATGGTAGATATAAAGTACTATGCTGTATATTATTTTGTTAATCTATTGAACTTCAGATTTCATATTAAAAAGTTTTTAAAGATTTTTGAATTTTTCTCTAATTTTCTATTGATTATAGCTTACATTATCTTATTTAGTCATAATATGCATAAGTTAGACTTACAAGGGAAGGAAGGGAATTGTCCGACGCCGATTTGGACCAAATTTTGGGTGTATTTAGAACTATATGAGTAATGATAATAAGCAAAATATTACGTCCCCGTTTTGGGTTGTTAAAAAAATATACGAGGTTTTATATAACCCATTCTTTTCGGTCAGCCAGATTGGCCGCGTGGAAACGCTTCGGCTTTCCACTCTGGAGGACCCAGGTTCGAGTCTCGGGTTCTATAGTATCTCGAGTATCTAGGATAAATCCCCTTGAAAGTATTTATCATGGGGTCCGGACCTGGCCCATCGATTCCCGTCCTCCACAATCTGGCTGACCTCTTCGCAGGGGTGGGCAGCCTGTGGAAGGGCTTGTTTCGCCCCGTCACTTTGTATTCTCCCTGAATGGAAAGTGGCGTCATCTGTTAACAAAAAAAACCCATTCTTTTCATATATGTATTCTTTGGTGCTGAACCAACTGCAATCGTCACTATTCACAGAAATGTTTAAATATGCCTAGGATAAATCTGGATTTTCAGTAACCACTACCAGGTTGGAAAATCTGCGAGACATATGCTTTGATGTTGACTATTATCAATGCTCGGAATGCCCAAACTACATTTATTCAATGCTCTTGGCCTGCTTGCCGAAAACCTTTGTGATTGAACTGTTTTCTTGTAAATATGCACCAACATAATGAAAATAAACATAGTTTTTAATATAATTATTCATAACTATATTAATGATTACAATAAAAATCTCTTATCCTCTAGTCATTAGTGCATTTTTCCTGAACTGCTGGCATAGTATGCAAAGCGTTAATTGAAATCTAAAATGACATGTTGGCAATACATATCTATCTATTTGCTTAATAATGAATGTGAAAATCGAATGCGAAACGCAGTTCATCTCCCACCACAATTTGGCGAGAAACGGTCGCTATTGCCAACAGCAGTCGTTTTAAATGTGTGGTATTTTTAGAAACCTCCTCCCCTGTTTATTGCTGTGACTAAAGTCCATGACGTTGGTCGGGGAAATCGTTAGATATTTGTTGTTTACATTTTTTAAATATTTTTGTATTTAACTGCTAATAATTAATTACATATACGAAAAGAATGGGTTATATAAAACCTCATATATTTTTTTAACAACCCAAAACGGGGACGTAATATTTTGCATATTATCATTATTCATACAGTTCTAAATATACCCAAAATTTGGTCCAAATTGGTGTCGGACAATTCCCTTCCTTCCCTTGTTAGATTAGACTTAGTAAAAAAAAACATTTTATTGTTTTATCACAATAATTTTCATTTCCCTAAATATTATAGATTTTCCTTTTAGTGAATTTATAAAAAAAATTTAATTTCAAGAAATAGTTAAATGATCTGGCATTTGTTTAATAATAATATAATATAATAGGAAATGATACGCAAATTGCGACAGGTTAATATCCTTATAAATTATTGAATTACATAAGAGGCAGAGAAGAAATACAAGTAATCCTCCCTGTGTTTATCAAATGGAGCAATCATCTTACATTGCAATATGTTTAAAATAAATTCGAACCATTTTGTGATTCTATTAAAAATTTTAAAATTGTTTTTTTTTTTTTATTTTCCTTAAGAGATAAATTAGTTGATCACAATGCATAGGTTTAAAACCTATTCACTTCGATCAAATAAATACACCTATTTGCTGTTTGAGCCCATTTTCACAAAATGAAATCTCAAACGTTTAATTTCACACGTGCTGGTGATCTATTTTATGTATCTGTTTTTTTTGAGCAATCTCATTGGGTTACAATAACCATGTGATATTCTTTCCTAACTGATCAACGTCATTGGATTATTATAATCACGTGCAATAATCATGTGATCGTTATAATCCAGTTACAAAATTAATGGCAGATGTCAAGTACTTTGCTGTATATTATTTTGGTAAACTACTAAAATCCAGATTTTATATTAAAATGTTGTTATTGTTTTTTTTTAGCATGTAGCCTATCACTAATTTGCTAACTATTAAATGTTACATTAATTGGCAAGATTTGAGATTATCTGTCGCGAGTTTTCACAGCACTGCGCTTATATACACCATGAAGATATAATTATGTAGCGATGGTTTGACCTCAGTATGTCGTACTACTAATAGACGCAAAAACTCGTGGCAGATAATCTCGAATCCTGCCCATGTGGTGATGTGTTATTACCAAGGCTATTTACAAATAGTTATTCTTTATATATCTATACATATATTATATATACATATAATATGCATATATCTGTATATATATTATAAATCTGAAATTTGCTTAAAACATAAGAACGGCTAAATTGTATTTCCCGATTCTTTTCGTTAGAGATTGTAACTATCATTACGTCTGAAGAAACCGCATTGCCATAGTAACAAAGTTTGATTTATCTTAATTTTTAGAATTTTGTAGAAATTTTACAATTATATTTTGTTATTTAATCTAAAAACTTTTTGCATACGATTTTCATTTTTAATTTGTCATATAGTCTCTTAAAATTCGTGCTGTCTCATAGTCCTTCCATAAATTTGAGTCCTTCAGCTTGCTTCTTTCAGCAATTCGAATATTACGGAAGACATCCCATGGGTGGAGAGAATTATAAGTAGCCAGGATGCGTTAGAAAAGGAAAGATTAAGATGGGAATTTCTGCGAGATAGGAGAAAGAATGGAAAAAGAAGAGAACTTATGAAGAGAACAAAGAAGGACAATGAACTGATAAATATAATGTTGAAATGGCTAAAAGAGGAGAAATATATGTTAGCTAGGGAAGATAAATCTAGAAAATTGGTACTGATAAAACAAGAACTATATGAGGCATTTCTATCCAAGCATATAGAAGAGTCCGGAGCAGAGGAAATAGAACAAAACCCGACGGATAAGTTAATGGCCAAAGTTGATAAAATCATAAAAAGTCCGAAGTTTCCACAAATATGGAAGATAAACAAGTTAGGCCCACACCCCCCGAGGTTATTTGCCTTTATCAAAGTACATAAAAATCCAGTGGATATCAGACCAGTAGTCGAGAAGAGACTATCTCCTACATATTTTTTAGAGAAAGCTATAGCAATTTGGGCCAACAAGATATTAGGAGAAACACATGATTCCACTAGAATAACAACAGCAGTTCTAAAAAGAGTTAGACCTACAATTAACTGGGAAGGAAGTTTTTACAACGTATGACTACAAGGCATTATATCCCTGTCTAGAATTAGAACCAGTCTGCCTCCACTTTTACAGATTTTTATTGGAGAACATACCACAGGAGCAGGCCTGTCCAAAACTACTTCAGGACATAGCCCACGTAATTTGTTATAACTCGTATTATAGATTTAAAAGTAAGATATATAGGCAGAAACGGGGAGTGCCGATAGGCAGCCCCATAGCAGGGGCACTGGCTGAGATAATTTTAAGAGAAGTGGAAAGACAAAAACTAGAAATCTTAAGGCCAGACATTAAATTATATCAGAGATATATTGACGACGTATTAATAATTTGGAATGAGAATCAGGAAAGAATTGAAAACATAGAAAAAGATTTTACAATGGAACAGTACGGAGTTAAATTAAAAATGGATCAGAAAATTGTGGAAGAAATACACTACCTGGACATAATGATATCTAAAAGAGAAGGATCTTGTAAAACGGGGGTATACAGAAAGTCGAGTTACAAAACGGTGTTAATTCGAAATTGGTCAAATGACCCGCTACGCTATAAAAAAGCGGCATTTAGAAGAGGACTGGAATACTGTTCTGATATAGAAGATCTTAATAAAGAGCTGCAAGGGATTCTGGAAATAGGCTTTAAACATGGCTATAGAAAAAGTTTTGTAATAGAAATTCTAGAGGAAACTCGGAGAAAAGTATTACGAAGTAATACTGAGACAGTAAGGAATAATTTTTCGGAAGAGAGAAAGTATTTGCCAGTGCCCTCTAATTTAAGGAATACAAGTATGATTAGAAAAATAGCTAGAAAAGATGGTCAGTGTATTGCCCCAATAAGGGCACCAACAATTTTTAACAGGTTACTTAATGATAAAGAGCTAGTACTGCAGAGTGAGCGTAATGGAGTATATAGCATTCCAGTGAAAGATTTACAAACAGGTGAGGAGTTAGAATATATAGGAGTGACAGAACGAAAGATAGCCACCAGAATGGAAGAGCATAAGAAAGACATATTAAAGGCTAAACTTAGTACGTCGTTAGCAACGGACGGCAGAGATTTAGAAATAGGATGGCAAAAGGTGAAGAGGATTGCAGCGGTAACGCCCAGAACACAGCCAACGATACTGGAATCTATTGAGATTGAAAGACATAAAGTAACGCGGAGACTGATTAATGATAGGGCATCATGGGAGTTACCACCAGCTTGGAAATATGCGCTAGCTTCAGAAATGGATAAAGATAGGAGTAAGTGACGGGAGTGGATAGAGGAGGAGGTTACAGTGTAATACAGAGACAAAGATAGACTGTAATAATATGAAATGGACTGGCTTAAAGATTTTTTAAGGATTGTGTAGTGTAAGATTATTATTTTGTAAAATAACTTGCTATTATGCTATGTGTTAGTTATGACGTTTTTAAAAATTAGAACTATATTTGAATAATTCGATAATGGTATTCTGTTCTGAGCTTTATATTCTTTGTATTCTAAAATTGTTAAGTTATAGTTATGTTTTTTATCTTAATGATTGTAAAAGTGTGTACCTGAAGAGAGTGCATTAAAGCACCGAAAACGTTAGTGCTGAACTTTGAAATAAAGTATATGGTTTAACCCAAAACTGTGTAAGAGTGCTGAATGATGCTTAATCAAATGATTTTGAAGGGTTTAGCAGTTTTTTGATTCTTGTTGTAACTAAAAGATAAAATTTTACTTTACCCGAAGCGATCGAGCGCGTCGTGCCGCCGACTCCAATCTGCATTTGTACTGTAGAGTGCATCAGATGGGTGACGCCTCGCTGCCTGATGCACCGCAACGCAGAAATTCTCGACAATAATCCAGCTAGTGATCCAACATAGCATATCTACATAAGTTTCTTGGATTATTGTTGAGAATTTCTGCATAGTGGCGCATCAGGCAGCAAAGCATTGCCTATCTGATGCATTTATATAAATGCAGGTTGGATTTGGCAGCGCGACATGCTGGATTGCAACAGGTAAAATAAAATTTTACTCGGAAGCGAGATTGATGTCGGTGTATGACATTATTGTTAGGATGACCTAGCTTCAGAAAATATCAAGTTAACGAATAGTAATAAATTTTTATAATTCACATAAAAATATTTTCTTTTTATTGCTGTTATTGAATAACTTTTCTAAAAAAATTTCATATTATCACAGTAAAAATTCCTTTAGAATACGTCTATGTCACACAGTTCCCAAGCGTGCCGTTAGGAAGACGTGTGCAATGTGATTTCTAGATGTTACGCTTGCAATTTCAAAGTTTTGATTTTGCTTACGATGAACTTTCTTTGATAGACTAAAGTTATTTTTCAATACAGATTTTAAATAATTATTACTTTTCGTTATTTTAAACATTAGTTACTTTTTAATCTATTTTAATTAAATCATCGATGATTTAAATATAATAAGTATTTATCTATTACTAGCGAATGGATTAAAACATTCTTAATTAATAATAATGAAAAATAAATATATTTTTTTCACTCAAATATGAATCTTTTAATCTACTTTAGTTAAATATAATAAGCATTTATCAATTACTAGCGAATGGATTAATTAATAATAATGAAAAATAAATATATATTTTCACTCAAATATGAATGCTAGGTAAGATTCTTGATTGATTGTCAAGTTTGTGTGTTGTGTCATATCAGGCCGCGCGGCGTCGCCTATCTGATTACAGTATATAGACGCAGGTTGGAATCGACGACGTTCGTATCAGGCCGCGCGGCGTCGCCTATCTGATTACGGTATATAGACGCAGGTTGGAATCGACGGCGTGACGTGCTCCACCGCATCGGGGTAAGATAAAATTTTACCTGGTATCATATTAAATGAATTATTTAAAAATTTTCTTCCTGGTTTTTGTGAGATATTTACATCATATTAAATGAATTATTACAAAATTTCCTTCCTGGTCTTCAGGAGACGCTCAATAAGTTAATTGGCTTTTGTCATTACTTCAATTTCTCCAGCCACAAAAAAAAGTTGATTTTTTTGATCCATGTATAAGCCGACCCCCCCACTTCAGAAATTTTTTTTGGATATACACGAGTATATATGGTATGTATAAGCAGTTTTTTTCTGCCTGAGGTAGATATATATTGAATATTTAGCACACTACAAGCATGATGTAACTGTAATAATTTATTTCTTGTATCATAATATATTCTGTTCTATATTTCTTTGCTATATCATGTCTTTAATAGTGTTGCATTATTTTTGGCCAGTAGTGTACAAAGCAATTAATCCATCTGATAGATGAGAACAAGAACAAAGATAAGCAAATAAAGAGCTTAAAAAAATGTACAGTAATAGCAGAAACAACTTATCAAGGTTATTGCATTGTCAGATTCAATTTTTATGCATGCTCAAATTCATGCACACAAAGTACACTGTAATCATTGTACAAAGCAAAGTAGATATGACCAAGTTGCCAACATAGAATAAAATATGGAAATTTAAATTTTACAATATTGTAAATTTTGGGAAAATTTTGCATTAATCTGTATGAAAATAAATTGGATCCAAATATTTTAAACATTTATCGAGGAAAAAAGTTAAATGCAATAACATAAAATCCAGGTTACACTGTATTATTTATTGTATGTTCTTTTAATAATTTTATTTGTGTAAAATAAATATCATGTTTATTAATTAATGATATAATTTCTTTTTCACTGTTGAACTTAGGAATCAAGAGAAGAATTGAAGCAAATAATTGGATATTTATCAAAACTTCGATATGAAGTGCAGACAAATAAACCACTGATTTTAATAGAATCAAATGGTTCTGATGTTCATATTTGGAATGAATATTTATCTAAATATACATTAAGATTAAACAGAGAACCCCAATGGTTTGAAGATGATTGGCTGTATACAGAAAATTATATGTATCGAAGGATTAAAGCAGCATTTGAAATAAGGTGATATAGAAAACTTATTTTTTTATGATTTACAAAGTCACCCAGAAATTTAATTACTTATATTTATATAAAATTTAATATTGAGAGTATTTCATATTTTCTTGTATATACAATATCTATATAATTTACTCCTGCCTTTTAGTTCAATAATAGATGATTTAAATAAAATAGCCTCATTATAATGTTTGAAATCAGTTATTTTAAAAATTAATCAAGTTGAAACATTTTCTTTATTGTATTTTATTATAAAATAGAGAAAATGTTCCAACCTTATATTAATGACTATCAAGAGTATAATTTCAATGGAGTATAATCTACTTTAAGTCTTCAGACAAACTTGTGATGGAAGATAAATTATATTTAGGGCTTATAATACTGAGATTCTGGTCATTTTTCCTGGTAGTTCAAATATCTGTATGTTGATAAAAATAGTAGTTTTTCATTACAATTTAAAAAATAATTTATATGATTTATTAATTTAAAAATTATAAAATCATTAACAATATTTTTGAATACTAGGAAAAACTTTAAATATCAAATAGACATAAATTATTGGAAAACTAAATCAAATCATAACTTCTAATTGATATAGCTTAAAAAATACTGTATTAGACAATAATCTATGTAGAGTTTGGATTAATGCAATGATGTTAAATATCATCATCTATGCAATAATAATAATAATATATTTGGATATATATATTTGCTGCCTCCTCTTCATATTTACTAAGATTAGTTTGTAAATAAGAAAATTCAGTTAAATATATCAAGAAAATCATCTCAAATGACATAACTAATAACTACTGCATTTTTCAAAAACTTTTCTTGACAAACAGGACATTAAATATTAATCATAAAATTCATCTCATGATAATTAATAAATAATTATTTTAATTTCAATGTTTCAAAAAAAGATATAATGAATTTATACACAGTTCTTTAGTCCAGTATTTCTAAAGGTGTGGTGTATAGATCCCAGGAGTTTAAGAACATACTCATAAAGATATTTGAGTTTTCTACAACAATGCAAAAAAAACTATCTTACTAACAATCTTAAATAAAAACTTAATAAACCATAACTATATGGAAAAATATAAATTAGATTCATTCTATATTTATAAGTAAAAGTACTAAGACAGGTGGAGATACAACATTTAATCAATCAAAAAGATATAACCTGAAGTATTTTTGGCTTCAGTCAGAATTTTCAGCAGGATTATACATAAATTTTAATTACACAAATAAGAAACTTAAATTCTCCAGGAATATTCCAAAAAAAAAATTTAAATTAAAAATAAATCCCCAATCAGCAGTACTAACTATGGTAATATATGGTACAGTAACCATAACAATTGATTTATAAAAATGTGCAAAATAACAATATAACATAAATAACATCACATCACACAGAAGAACATGAAATCTATTAACAATTATTTCAATATAATTAACTAGTCCATAAATACAGGGTGCGCCAGCTAAATCCGGAAAAATTTCAAATTGAATTTCCCGCCATATTTGACGTCAGTGCTACGATGCTGCTGACGTTTTAGTAAGCCAGACAGACAATGCGTTTGAGGATAAGTACAAAATAGCTGATCAGTTAAGATCGAGTGCAGAATATAATCAGAAAGCAGCGATAATCGAAGGCCTTCGCGCTGGATTATTTCGGAAATAAAATTTTGTTTAATTAAATTGTTTATTTTGTCCAGATTTAGCTGGCGCACCCTGTACTACCGATAGATGATAATACAAAGCAGACAATGCACTATTTGTCTTTTCAGATTCATGTTTCCACAAGTGTGCTATACGCCATACACAGTGAATTGTGCGCAACACATTCAGTGGAAAACATAAATGGAAACAGGCCTTTAGTACTCACTTGATGAAAAGCAGTCTTAAACGATATAAAAATAAAATAAAATAACAATGCTTTTGTTTTCTTTTTCTCAATAAATTTTGTCCATTCATTAATCAAATATTCACAAATTGATTCCAATACAAACAATCTTAATTTACTCCATTTTGAAATGAACTGATTGATTCACATTTGAAGGAGTGTGTAAGTAAAAATTGTTACATTTTGAATGATTCATTCAAAATGTTTCATGTAAATCTGGTTTAAACTTCTGTCATTGTCTTGAAATATGGATGAAGAAGATAACTTATCTGTTTAGCTGGTTAAAGTTGGAAAACTTAATTTTTCATTTGCAAATGGTATTAGACCATAATATCAATATTTTATTATAGTATTTTAGTATATCTGTTTTTAAAATAAAGTTAAATAAAATTTTGTTTAATTGTTTATTTTGTCCGGATTTAGCTGGCGCACCCTGTATATCATCAATATTATATAATAAAACAATCTATTGATACATCTGTGCAATAATACAGTAACTACCAAATTGATGTCAAATAGAGTTTTCAAATGCTCACAATTAGAGGGTTGAGATAGATTTTGGCACAATTTCATTAATAACAAGGGCCATCATAGCCTTTAAAATTACTGTTTTAAATTCCATAAATCTGATTTCTTCAACAGTCGTTATGACCTTTTCCTTTCTTCAATATATTTTCAAACTACTTTCATAAATTCTTTTCACAGGAGCAGTATTTAGGTCACTTTACTATCTCTCTTTTGTGTTCCCCAAAGCCTAGTTTTTAACTCCATAAGATACGCCTATATATACTTCTATTTGCATACATCTGTATTACGTATTGGGATTATATACATATCTACTTGCATGTCTGGTGGAATGTTATCATTTTTGAAAGGCTTGATATGTGATTCTGGCTCTTCTATATGGTAAGACAATATCCCTTTTCCTTCTTAAGAATCTCCTTATTGGTTCCAATGCTCTTATTATGCATAGATATATATTATTTTGAATAAAAATAACACAAAAGAGAGATAGTAAAAAGTGACCTAAATACTGCTTTTGTGAAAAGATTTTATGAAAATAGTTTGAAAATATACTGAAGAAAGGAAAAGATCATAAGGACTGTTGAAGAAATCAGATTTATGGAATTTAAATTAGTAATTTTAAAGGCTATGATAGCCCGTGTTATTAATGAAATTGTGCCAAAATCTATCCCAACCCCCTAATTATAAGCTGAATAAATAAGGTAAATTTATTTTATTTATTCGGCTTATAGCTTACTTTTATTCAATGTTTACAATAAGAAGTATTACATTATACAGTCAAACCCTGATAAGACGCCCCCTGTTAAGCTGCCACCCTCGCTGACTGGAAGAAATTTGGCAGAACAGATTTTCTATATGTTAATGAAATAGGCAAACTGCGATAAGATGCCATCTGCCAGTAGAAACATCTAAACAAATATTCCTTTTGGTATTGTATTTGTCCTCATTAATCCACCAAGGCACGTAAGCTGACTTACATCCCAAAATTCATTAATACTGTATATGCAGTATTAAAAGCTTTCTGAATTCATTTGTAACCAGCAGGTGAGAAAGATGGAGTTAATGGTAAATCGTGTGTCTCTTTAAGCCTGGTTCATACCTGAGTTATAGAAAATTTAAGATCCTAAGAACCAGATTGTTTCCACTGTTTATTGTATACCAAGCAAATAAGGATACTGTACAGTAAGCTCTGTACATAGTGTTTTACAGAGAACTCAAAATACAGTACGGTAAACTGTGTACATTGTTTTTTACAGAGAACTCAAAGTAGATAATCAGAACAGCAGATGGACATGTTTTCTATATAGTACTGTACATATACAGTATGTATACTACAGTCGATATCTTACATGAAGGAAGAGAACAAATAGAAGACATTTTAACAGATTTATTTAATAGATGTTTAAAACAAAAAGATGTATCAGAAGATTGGAAGAATGCAACAGTTATTCTTTTGCACAAGAAAGGGGAAAGAGAGAATATCTCTAATTACAGACCTATCAGTCTTTTATCTGTATTGTATAAAGTTTTTACTTGCATTTTGGCAGATAGATTAAAATGATCACTGGATGAAGCACAGCCAAGAGAACAAGCAGGATTCAGGGCAGGATATAGTACCATGGATCACATTTTTGTATTGCGAGAAATTGTGGAAAGAACAAATGAGTATGAAATTCCACTTTGTTTAGCATTCATTGATTATGAAAAAGCTTTTGATAGCATTATGACATCTGTTGTGCTAAATGCTTTGGCTAATACTGATATTGATTCAGGCTATGTTGATATTTTCAGCAAAATTTACAGTCAAGCATCAGCAAGAATTAGACTGCATAAATATAGTGAGAAAATTAAAATAGGAAAAGGTGTTAGACAAGATGATACTATTTCACCAAAACTGTTTTCTGCAGTCCTTGAAGAAGTAATCAAAAAACTGGATTGGGATAAAACTGGTCTCAAAATAGACAGAGAATATCTAAGTCATCTACGATTTGCTGATGACATAGTCTTGTTAGCTTCGAATCCAAATGAACTACAGAATATGATACAAAGCTTGGCCACAGAAAACAAGAAAATAGGACTTAGAATAAACATAAGTAAAACTAAGGTCATGTACAATAATTTTGCTGATCAACAGAAGATAAAACTAGATAATATAGTTTAAAGGAAGTCAGTGGCTATATTTACCTTGGACAACTGCTCACTCTAGATGGTGACCTTATGCCAGAAATAAACAGGAGAATTAAATTAGCCTAGAGTGCTTTTGGTAGAAACAACTCAATTTTAAAAGGTGACCTTATGCTTGAAAAGAAAAATATCTGATCAGTGTATTCTGCCAGTTTTAACTTATGGATCAGAAATTTGGACACTAACAAAAAGAGCTATTCAAAGGCTGCAAACAACACAAAGGAGTATGGAAAGATGCATGCTGGGAATAACTAGAATAGACAGAAAATGTAATACTTGGGTAAGGAGTCAAACAAAAGTTATAGATGTAATCCAAAAGATAAAAAAGCAGCAGTGGACATGGGCTGAATATATAATAAGAATAAATGATAATAGATAGACAACTAAAGTACTTCACTGGATACCAAGGGATAAAAAACGACCAAGAAAGACCACGTTACAGATGGAGAGATGAGATTGTCAACTTTACATCAAAGTGTTGGATCAGAGAGGCTGTAGATAGGAAGAACTGGAAATTGCTTGGAGAGACCTTCATCCAGCAGTGGATTGATAACGGTTGATTATGATGATGATGACGATGATATATATATATCCGTATGATGATGATGATATATACATATATCAGTATGTATACTATACTATAATTATACAGGTTTTAAGAAATGTTAAGTTTGGGTACTAAATATAAAAGTACTGTAATTTATTAAATTTAATAAATTCAGAGTTCATTTTCATTTATATACTACACGTGTTTTCGATAAACCACCAACTATGATTAGCTGCCAAAATTATCCTTAGACGGATGCTGGTGTCTTATTGGGATTTGACTGTATATTATTTTATTGTCTAATATTGATGATGTATTTAAGAACTAGTTAATTACAGTAAGACCCTGTTTAACATAGGGGATATGTTCCAAAGAAACCAGGCGCTAAATGAAACAGCGTTAAACAAGGTCATCTTCACACGTAAATAATGGGATAGGTGAAACAAGACAGTGAATAAAAAATATACATACCATATTTTCATTTTATTTTGTAACATGTATTAATATTAATACTATTGTATTACATTATTATAGACATTTTTTATTGCTAATATTGATTTGTAGTCATAAATCATTCATGAAAATCAAGAATATTTGAGTAAATAATTTATGTTAGTGAAGAGGAAGGTTCTTCCTCATTTGACACTTTTTATTTTTTTGCTAAGAAGTCATCTAACGTTGTTTGCCTTTTCCTCTTTCCTTCAGCAAGCAACTGTTGATAGCGAGACATTGCATTCCTAACACTTCATCTTGCCTTTAAACTTTTATCAAAATTTGAATCATTTTGTATAAACTGATCCATAATTTCTATATATAGTGGCTAAACTTGTTTTGACAAAAATATTGATAAAAGAAAAATGTTTTAACTTCAAGGAACTATAGTTCAAAGTGGCAGAGAAAGCCACTTTGACTGTATGGAACAATAGTTCGAAGTGGCAGCATTCAGGTTAAAACTAAAATAGGATAATTGTTATTTTTATTATTGTAAAATAATATTGTTGATTAATCATAAATATGAATTGTGATCGCAGCAAACTTTCATATGTACTGCACTGCACTGAATTCAAACACTCTGTAAAAGGCCATAGGAGTATCAAAACAACAAATTTGTGCGATTTTGGATTTATATGAGTATAATGGTTTGAAAATCCACGCCAAAGTGAATCAATCAACAAAATAGAATTCTAAAAAACCGTGTTATATTGAAACAGCGTTAAGTGGGGTCTTACTGTATATTGAAATAATTGTTAATATTTTCTATGTTCTAGTATGTGATGTGTTGTTACTTCTGTTATATTGTTAATCTGCACAGTTTGAAATAATTGTTAATATTTTCTATGTTCTAGTATGTGATGTGTTGTTACTTCTGTTATATTCTGTTATATTGTTAATCTGCACAGTTTTATATGAATTAGTTGTTATGTTATCATGGTTACTACTGTTGATTACATCTCGATGTTTAATATAAATTGTTCTTTTTGGAATATTCCTGTAGAATTCAAGTTTATTTGCAATATTTAATTAAATTTTATGTATAATCTTGTCTAAGATGGCTTGTTGAAGATGAAAGTACTTCAAGTTATATCTTTGGACTTTGCAGAGTCGCTAACCGTTAGGCTTAGTTAGTATTGACAGTCGTACTAAAGCGAAACTTTGCAAACGTTATGCCAGAATAAAAAATATTATACTTGCTAAAGAGCTGTAAAGGACTGTTTTATTATAATATTAAGCAAGTTGTTTTTGAATATTAAATGATAAAACTAGATAACATAGTTCTAGAGGAAGTCAGTGGCTATATTTACCTTGGACAACTGCTCACTCTAGATGGTAACTTTATGCCAAAACTAAGGTCATGTACAATAATTTTGCTGATCAACAGAAGATAAAACTAGATAATATAGTTTAAAGGAAGTTAGTGGCTATATTTACCTTGGACAACTGCTCACTCTAGATGGTGACCTTATGCCAGAAATAAACAGGAGAATTAAATTAGCCTAGAGTGCTTTTGGTAGAAACAACTCAATTTTAAAAGGTGACCTTATGCTTGAAAAGAAAAATATCTATGGTAGAAACAATTTTAAAAGGAAAAATGCCACTTTGCTTGAAAAGTAAAATATTTGATTAGTGTATTCTGCCAATTATAACTAATGGATCAGAAATTTGGACACTAATGAAAAGAGCTATTCAAAGGCTTCAAACAACACAAAGAAGTATGGAAAGATGCATGCTGGGAATAACTAGAAGTGGCAGAAAACGTAATACTTGAGTAAGGAGTCAAACAAAAGTTACAATAGATGGGTAACTAAAGTACTTCACTGGATACCAAGGGACAAAAAATGACCAAGAAAGAGACCCACATTACAGATGGAGAGATGAGATTGTCAATTTTCATCAGAAGTTTTGGATCTGAGAGGCTGTAGACAGGAAGAACTGGAAATTGCTTGGAGAGACCTTCATCGTGATACTACTTTCAATGCTCTTCAAGACTTATATACTATTAATAAAAGAAATTCTAAACTTAGCATTAATGAGCAGGCCTAAATAAAACTCAATGTAGAGAAAGCAATGGCAAAATGGATTAATATGAAGATTAGAGGGTATCAGTATACAGTTGGTCATCAGAAGAGTTTATTGAAAGGATTAAGCGAATAGAACATGTAGGGTCCAGAACATGTAGAACATGTAGTCCAGTCTTAACAACATTTGATTTTGAAAGCTTATACCCATCCTTAAATATAGCACCAACATGTCTCTGCTTATATAGATTTTTACTAGCAAACCTCCCACTTAAAACACCTAACCCAAGCTTATGTAGAGATCTGGCTAATATATTTTCTTATAATTCTTTTTACAGGTTCAAAGGTTGCTATTACAAGAAAAAACCAGGGGATACCAATAGGATGTCTGTTGGCTGGAGTATTAGCAGAATTATTAATAAGATCCTTGGAAGAGACGTTAATGCTTAATCTGATACAAGAAGCCATCTTTTACACAAGATACATGGATGATATATTCATTATTTGGTGCGAAAATGAAAAATCAAAAGAATTACAGGACAAATTTACTATGTCAAGCTATGGCCTCAAACTTACCTTGGACCAAAAAGAAACACACAGGATACACTTTCTAGATGTGGAAATTTTAGTAGAACATTGTAATATTAAAACGAGGGTATATAGAAAACTGTCAAACATACCAGTAATTATTCCGCGTTGGTCCAGTGATAAATGGTGTTATAAAATAGTGGCCTTAAGATCTTATGTAAATAGGGCAATAACGCACTGTAGTACAGAAGAGTTCTTAAATGAAGAAATTGAAATGATTATAACAGCAGCAGAAAAACATGGTTATAGTAAAGGAACAGTAAAGAGATTATTTAACAAGATATTGAAAGCAAGACAAAATACAAGAACTGGACAAGAAGAATTTAATCAAAGTGAGCCACATAATAGCGAAACGATAAATAAAGAATACGAGGTAATAACAGAAGCCCTTAGACGTTCAAAACCTGTTAAGGGATTAATTAAGAAAAGTCAAAAGAAACCAGCCTTTAAAAGAGGACTGTATGGAGCCGGCTAAGAAATATTAAGGATGATTATAATAGAGTAGAACAGACAGGGGTATATGAGATTCCTCTGGTTAATAACGATAAGCAGCAAAAAGAAATTTATGTTGGTGCGACAGCGAGAAACTTAAGGGAAAGGCTAAAAGAACACAATGCAGATATAAAGAATGGTAGATTAACAACAGCGCTAGCCAGAAGGGCTAGCGCTGTTGTTAATCTAACATAAGAATAGCTGAATGGAATTTTATGAAACAACTTTTATTTGTTAGGGGATTTACGCAGGGACATTTAAAGACAGGTATTGATTATTAGAAATTGATTTTATATATTGTAATTGGCGTAAATTACTTGATATAAAATCCAAGATTAATTTGATTAAAATCCAAGAAAATTAATGCTATTTGAGCAACCTCATTAAGTTATAGTGATCATGTGACATGTTAGCAGGCCGATATCATTGGATTACTACGACTGTGTCTTTGATAACTGAGCAGTCGCATTGGATCAAAATGCCCACGTGATTGTTGCATGTGACCCCAATAAGACTGCTTAGTTACTTAATTAATAGCAGATATGAAGCATTATGCTTTATATTATTTCATTAAACTATTGGACTTTAAAAATTTTTAATATGAAATCTAAAGATTTTTTTAATCTTCCTCTAATATTCTATTGATTATAACTTACGAGGGTCGTTCAACCCAATCCGAGACTTTTTCTTTCCAAGTTTAAATGGACGCCTAGGCTGGAGGTTTTGTATGCAGTAGAAACTGGCACCTGTGTCCTGTTACTGGTAGATGGCGCTCATTTCCCGCACTTCTGGATAGACCATTATTCAAGATGGCGGACAATAGTGTGAACGTCTACGTGGAATAGCGTGTTGTGATGAAGATTTTAGTGAACGAGGGCATAAAACCTGCTGAAATTTACAGAAGACTTCAGGCTCAGTATGGTGATGAGACACTCAGTCGCAGTAAGACATTTGAATGGTGTAAGC